>CAUVYK010000269.1:25000-268388 GCA_963556175.1 Tipula confusa
ACTAGATGGTTCGATTGGTCTTTTGCCCCTATACCCAATTCTGACAATCGATTTGCACGTCAGAACTGCTACGATCCTCCATCAGGGTTTCCCCTGACTTCGACCTGATCAGGTATAGTTCACCATCTTTCGGGTCACCGTATATATGCTTACAGTACGCTTTAACTCATAGAACCGAAGCAATATGAGTTGATTAAAACGCCCATGGATGAAGATGTAATTATAAAAATCACATGTAATCCCATATATTAGTTACGTTAATTGTGCCTTTAGGCTTAAAAGCCCAATGACTCGCACATATACTAGACTCCTTGGTCCGTGTTTCAAGACGGGTCCCAAAGGTATCCCAAATCATTTCATTGCCGATAAGATCGATCACTCAAACTGCATTTATTTTACATTAACCGTTACGAATTTCGCTGCAATAATGCTTGTACGATCAGATACATGTGTCATCATATTGGCAGATATTTTTATAGTTCCTTAAGAAACATCCACAAGTGAATGCACAAGGAGCTCCATATAAAATCATTGACAAAAATCTACTAATGTAGTATATTGATAACACATCGCAATGCGATAATAGAAGAAAAATGCATAATATAATTATCTGATAAGATCAGCTATTATATCAATGAATATCTTCTTTTACAAGTTCGGGTTCATTGGGTTTAACCTCTTAGTGGTTTCACGTACTGTTTAACCCTCTATTCAGAGTTCTTTTCAACTTTCCCTCACGGTACTTGTTCGCTATCGGTCTCGTGGTTATATTTAGTCTTAGATGGAGTTTACCACCAACTTAGTGCTGCACTATCAAGCAACACGACTCTCTGGAGATATCTTCTTACACAAGATTATAGTCACTACGAGCCTGGCACCCTCTATGGGTAAATGGCCCCATTCAAGATGGACTTAAACATATAATCAAAATACATAAGATGGTAGATACTCCTTTACATTGAATTTCCATTCTACTAGTTACCAATAAAAGGACTTAATGCTGGACTTTTCCCATTTCGCTCGCCGCTACTAAGGGAATCTTAGTTAATTTCTTTTCCTCTCCTAATTAATATGCTTAAATTCAGGAGGTAATCACATATGAGTTGAAGTCACAAATAATATTGAATAGATATAAAACCAGATTAAAGACCACATCATTAGATAAAATTAAATGACTTACGTCTTTTATTAGCTTATAAATAAACAAATTTGTGTTACTACAATATTGTAAATATTAATAAATATTTACATATCAAAACTGTAAAAATAATAATTTATTTAGCTTACATTAGTGACCCTCAACCATATGTGGTCCAAGCAGAGTATTATATACTATTAGCATGAACCGCAATGTGCGTTCAAAATGTTGATGTTCATGTGTCCTGCAGTTCACATAACTTCACGCAGTTTGCTGCGTTCTTCATTGACCCTCGAGCCTAGTGATCCCCCGCTAAGAGTGATTTTTTTTGATTTTTTTTGGAAATTAAAATTGTATTTTTGTACACATTAAGCGAATAACTTTAATCTTGGTAAAACTATCAATGTTAGATTTACAATATTAGTAGAACTTGATGTGGACATTTATTTTTGTGATTTTGATCATTAAATCAGTAATGATCCTTCCGCAGGTTCACCTACGGAAACCTTGTTACGACTTTTACTTCCTCTAAATATACAAGTTCGGTCAACTTTGGTAAAACAACCACAACACAAGAAGCATCGCGGTGATCACCTCTGAGGACCTCACTAACATATTCAATCGGTAGTAGCGACGGGCGGTGTGTACAAAGAGCAGGGACGTAATCAATGCGAGCTTATGACCCGCACTTACTGGGAATTCCAGGTTTATGTGAACAGTTTCAGTCCACAAGCCCAACCACGAAGGTGGTTCAGCGGTTTACCCGGTCTTTTTAGACTAGGAGGACACGTTGATACCTTCATTGTAGCGCGCGTGCAGCCCAGGACATCTAAGGGCATCACAGACCTGTTATTGCTCAATCTCATTATTGCTAGACGCAATTTGTCTATTTAAGAAGCAAGTGTCCTATTCAGACAAACCACCAGGTATGACTCCACTTGCAAACAATTCTTACGTATTAAAACCATTCCCCGTTAAGAGCATGGATAACAGAGGCAAAAATGTCTACAAAGCTTCAACACCATAACCCTGCCGGCATCTAGTTAAGAAATTTGAGTCTCGTTCGTTATCGGAATTAACCAGACAAATCACTCCACGAACTAAGAACGGCCATGCACCACCACCCATAGATTCGAGAAAGAGCTATTAATCTGTCTTACTCATTTATGTTCGGACCTGGTAAGTTTCCCCGTGTTGAGTCAAATTAAGCCGCAGGCTCCACTCCTGGTGGTGCCCTTCCGTCAATTCCTTTAAGTTTCAACTTTGCAACCATACTTCCCCCGGAGCTCAAAAGCTTTGGTTTCCCGGAAAGCGACTGAAAGAGCCATATATGTAGCTCCATCCAATTGCTAGCTGGCATCGTTTATGGTTAGAACTAGGGCGGTATCTGATCGCCTTCGAACCTCTAACTTTCGTTCTTGATTAATGAAAACATCTTTGGCAAATGCTTTCGCTTATGTTAGTCTTACGACGGTCCCCGAATTTCACCTCTCGCGCCGTAATACTAATGCCCCCAACTGCTTCTATTAATCATTACGTCTTGATCTAAAAACCAATTGAAAATAGAACAAACGTCTTATTCCATTATTCCATGCAGAGAATATTTAGGCACCAATGGCCTGCTTTAAGCACTCTAATTTGTTCAAAGTAATTGTACTGTTCTAGACCAGCACTCGGTAAAGAGCACTAATATAGATTTATTACGTGGATAAACTTGCGTTTAACCACTACAGTAATACGTCATAGCATCAAGATGATGTACGAACCCAGTTACGGTGTACCACCTGTGCTTGACACAAGTTCAACTACGAACGTTTTAACCGCAACAACTTTAATATACGCTATTGGAGCTGGAATTGCCGCGGCTGCTGGCACCAGACTTGCCCTCCAATTGTTCCTTGTTAAAGGATTTAAAGTGTACTCATTCCAATTACAGGGCCACGGATTGAGTCCTGTATTGTTATTTTTCGTCACTACCTCCCCGTGCTGGGATTGGGTAATTTACGCGCCTGCTGCCTTCCTTAGATGTGGTAGCCGTTTCTCAGGCTCCCTCTCCGGAATCGAACCCTGATTCCCCGTTACCCGTTGCAACCATGGTAGTCCTAGATACTACCATCAATAGTTGATAGGGCAGACATTTGAAAGATCTATCGCCGGTACGGGACCATGCCATCTACATGTTATTCAGATTCATCTTATAAACGATACAGTATAAAAATATACCTTAATGTATCGATTGATTTTAATCTAATAAAAGCACACGTTCCTTGCGGTCCGTGATTATGTGCATGTATTAGCTCTAGAATTACCACAGTTATCCATGTAACTATGTATACGATCTAATAAATCATAACTGATATACTGAGCCTTTTGCGGTTTCACTATTCGAGAGTGTGTACTTAGACATGCATGGCTTAATCTTTGAGACAAGCATATAACTACTGGCAGGATCAACCAGAATGTAAATGATTTTTTTCCATAAAACTTTAAAGATTTATGAATAAATTTTATTATAATAATTTTATTTGTTTATTTTCAAATTAATTCAATTGAATTGTTAATATACGTATATTCGTAATATTATTTCATATTGAAGGCGCAAAATTCATGTTTTTAATTTTATTTGTGATTTTGAATTTTGTGTTTTCATAATAAATTGAAATTCTCACAACAACCTAATAGTACATGAGCATTTATTATTATAGATATGTATTTGTTCCGTTAACACGGTCAAATAATAATAAAAATATTTTCTTTAAACTTATATTGCCTAATCCAAGGTAATTTTGTTTATTTATAAATTTTTATTTTTTTTATTTTATTTAATTTTTCTTCTCTACAAGTAAGGGAGAGACACAAAAAACAAAAGGGACCGTACTTTTTTATAATTTTTTTTTTATATTATAATTAATACCACATGTAATTAAACTAGAAGAAGCCTCTTTTCGGTAGAGTATCTTTGATAAAAAAAAAATTTAATTTTTTTTTTTACGATAAAGCTTTGTTTACCAATAGATAGTGACTCTTTTTGAGAATAATTTTGAATTTTAAAAAAAAACATTGAACACTTTTTTTTTATATTATAATTAATACCACATGTAATTAAACTAGAAGAAGCCCCTTTTTGGTAAAGTTTCTTTGATAAAAAAAAATTTAATTTTTTTTTTTACGATAAAGCTTTGTTTACCAATAGATAGTGACTCTTTTTCAGAATAATTTTGAATTTTAAAAAAAAACATTGAACATTTTTTTTTTATATTATAATTAATACCACATGTAATTAAACTAGAAGAAGCCTCTTTTCGGTAGAGTATCTTTGATAAAAAAAAAATTTAATTTTTTTTTTACGATAAAGCTTTGTTTACCAATAGATAGTGACTCTTTTTGAGAATAATTTTGAATTTTTAAAAAAAACATTGAACATTTTTTTTTTTATATTATAATTAATACCACATGTAACTAAACTAGAAGAAGCCCCTTTTTGGTAGAGTATCTTTGATAAAAAAAAAATTAATTTTTTTTTTTACGATAAAGCTTTGTTTACCAATAGATAGTGACTCTTTTTGAGAATAATTTTGAATTTTAAAAAAAAACATTGAACATTTTTTTTTTATATTATAATTATTACCACATGTAATTAAACTAGAAAAAGCCTCTTTTTGGTAGAGTATCTTTGATAAAAAAAAAATTTAATTTTTTTTTTTACGATAAAGCTTTGTTTACCAATAGATAGTGACTCTTTTTGAGAATAATTTTGAATTTTAAAAAAAAACATTGAACATTTTTTTTTATATTATAATTATTACCACATGTAATTAAACTAGAAAAAGCCTCTTTTTGGTAGAGTATCTTTGATAAAAAAAAAATTTAATTTTTTTTTTTTACGATAAAGCTTTGTTTACCAATAGATAGTGACTCTTTTTGAGAATAATTTTGAATTTTAAAAAAAAACATTGAACATTGAATAATTAATTAATTTATTTATTGATTTGTAAGCTACAATGTTTTAATTTAGTTATTAGTTAATTTATTTTTTAATCTTTAAATTCTTACAATTCTTAGATACAGAATTGTATGGTCATTGGAAAAAATATGAGAATATTGAGAAGTTGCAGATCGGTATAGAAAGCTATAGCACTAACTTGTTTATTACTTCAAGCGGTTTTTTGTTTTTTGATGGACTATCGTCCATCAAAAATTATTTATTAAATAATTAATTTATTTATTTATGTATTTTTGAAAATATTAAGACTATGAAGACTGGTTAAGAAAGCTTAAGCAACAACTCGTTTATTACTTTAAGCGGTTTTTTGTTTTTTGATGGACTATCGTCCATCAAAAATTATTTATTAAATAATTAATTTATTTATTTATTTAATTTTGAAAATATTAAGATGTTGAAAATTGGACTATCGTCCATCAAAAATTATTTATTTATCAATTAAATTATTTTTTTTTAATTTGTAAGCAAAAAGTTTAAAATCTTTTTTAATACAATTTATTGACAACAAAAGAGCTGTCGATTAAGATATCAAACTTTTGAATCGGTCAATAACTTTGACTTTTATGGACTATCGTCCATCAAAAAATAATTTATTTATCAATTAAATTATTTTTTTTTAATTTTTGAGCAAAAAGTTTAAAATCTTTTTAAATACAATTTATAGACAACAAAAGAGCTGTCGATTAAGATATCAAACTTAAAAATCAGATAATAATCTTTGCCGTTTATTCGACTTTATATGAGCTTCAAAGGAGTTTATAATAAATGTATCCATACCGAAAAACTATTTTTTTAAACCAAATGTTATAATTTTCATAATCAATATTTATGCGTAGTAGCATGGCTTTTGATTAAGATATCAAAGTTTTGAATCGGTCAGTAACTTTGACTTTTATTGACTATCGTCCATCAAAAAATAATTTATTTATCAATTAAATTTTTTTTTTTTAATTTATAAGCAAAAAAATTAAAATCTTTTTTAATACAATTTATAGACAACAAAAGAACTGTCGATTAAGATATCAAACTTAAAAATCGGTTGATAATCTTTGCCGTTTATTCAACTTTATATGAGCTTCAAAGTAGTTTATAATAAATGTATCCATACCGAAAAACTATTTTTTTAAACCAAATGTTACAATTTTTATAATCAATATTTATTCGTAGTAGCATGGCTTTTGATTAAGATATCAAACTTTTGAATCGGTCAGTAACTTTGACTTTTATTGACTATCGTCCATCAAAAAATAATTTATTTATCAATTAAATTATTTTTTTTTAATTTATAAGCAAAAATCTTAAAATCTTTTTTAATACAATTTATAGACAACAAAAGAGCTGTCGATTAAGATATCAAACTTAAAAATCGGTTGATAATCTTTGCCGTTTATTCAACTTTATATGAGCTTCAAAGTAGTTTATAATAAATGTATCCATACCGAAAAACTATTTTTTTTAACCAAATGTTAATTTTCATAATCAATATTTATGCGTAGTAGCATGGCTTTTGATTAAGATATCAAACTTTTGAATCGGTCAATAACTTTGACTTTTATGGACTATCGTCCATCAAAAAATAATTTATTTATCAATTAAATTTTTTTTTTTAATTTATAAGCAAAAAGTTTAAAATCTTTTTTTATACAATTTATAGACAATTAAATAGCTGTCGATTAAGATATCAAACTTAAAAATCGCTGGTGATTTTTAAGTTTGATATCTTAAATCTTAGTAGTTTAAAATAAATGTATCCATTCGAAAAAAACAAATTTGTAAACTTAACTATTTAAATCTTTTAATACACAAATCACTCACTGATCTAGAGCTGGTGAATATGATATCAAACATTTGAATCGATCAGTAATTTTTATTTTTATTCTAATTTTAAATATTTTCATAGTAGTTTAAAAGAAATGTATCCATTCGAAAAAAACAAATTTGTTAACTAATCTATTAAATTCTTTTAATACACAATTCACTTCCTGATATAGAGCTGGTAATTGGGAAACATTCGAATCGATCAATAATATTGATTTATATTCCAATTTTTATTATTTTCATAGTAGTTTAAAATAAATGTATCCATTAGAAAAAACAAATATTTAAACTAAACTATTAAAATCTTTTGATACACAATTCACTCAATAATCTAGAGCTAGTAATTGGGATATTAAACATTTGAATCGATCAATAATTTTTATTTTTATTTTAATTTTTAATATTTTCATAGTACTTTAAAATAAATGTATCCATTCGAAAAAAACAAATTTGTAAACTAAACTATTAAAATCTTTTGATACAAATTTCCCTCACTAATCTAGAGCTGGTAATTGGGATATTAAACATTTGAATCGATCAATAATTTTGGTTTTTATTCTAATTTTCAATATTTTTATAGTACTTTAAAATAAATGTATCCATTAGAAAAAAAACAAATTTGTGAACTAAACTATTAAAATCTTTTGATACATTATTCACTCATTGATCTAGAGCTGGAGATTGGGATATCAAACATTCGAACCGATCAATAATATTGATATTTATTCTAATTTTTATTATTTTCATGGTAGTTTAAAATAAATTTATCCACTAGAAAAAACAAATTTGTAAACTAAACTATAAAATCTTTTGATACACAATTCACTCACTGATCTAGAGCTTTTTATTGAGAATACAAACATTTGAATCGATCAGTAATTTTTATTTTTATTCTAATTTTAAATATTTTCATAGTAGTTCAAAATAAATGTATCCATTCGAAAAAAACAAATTTGTAAACTTAACTATTTAAATTTTTTAATACACAAATCACTCACTGATCTAGAGCTGGTGATTATGATATCAAACATTTGAATCGATCAGTAATTTTTATTTTTATTCTAATTTTAAATATTTTCATAGTAGTTTAAAAAAAATGTATCGATTCGAAAAAAACAAATTTGTTAACTAATCTATTAAAATCTTTTAATACACAATTCACTTCCTGATATAGAGCTGGTAATTGGGATATCAAACATTAGGATCGATCAAAAATTGTGGTTTTTATTCTAATTTTTAATATTTTCATAGTTCGTTAAAATAAATGGTTCCATTTGTAAACTAAACAAATTTGTAAACTAACAAATTTTTAAACTAAACTATTAAAATCTTTTGATACCCAATTCATTTGCCGATCTTGAGCTGGTGATTGGGATATCAAACATTCGAATCGGTCAATAATTTTTATTTTTATTCCAATTTTAAATATTTTCATAGTATTTTAAAATAAATGTATCCATTAGGAAAAACAAATTTGTAAACTAAACTATTAAAACCTTTTGACACTCAATTCACTCACTGTTTTAGGGCTGATGATTGGGATATCAAACATTCAAATCGATCAATAATTTTTATTTTTATTCTAATTTTTAATATTTTCATGGTAGTTTAAAATAAATTTATTCACTAGAAAAAACAAATTTGTAAACTAAACTATTAAAATTTTTTAAACACAATTCACTCACTAATCTAGAGCTGGTGATTGGGATATCAAACATTCGAATCGATCAATAATTTTTATTTTTATTCAAATTATAAATATTTTCATAGTAGTTTAAAATAAATGTATCAATTAGACAAAAACAAATTTGTAAACTAAACTGTTCAAATCTTTTGATACAAAATTCACTTCCTGATATAGAGCTTGTAACTGGGATATCAAACATTAGAATCAATCAATAATTTTGGTTTTTATTCTAATTTTTAATATTTTCATAGTAGTTTAAAATAAATGTATCCATTAGAAAAAACAAATTTGTAAACTAAACTATTAAAAGCTTTTGATACACAATTCACTCACTAATCTAGAGCTGGTAATTGGGATATTAAACTTTTGAATCGATCAATAATTTTGGTTTTTATTCTAATTTTCAATATTTTTATAGTACTTTAAAATAAATGTATCCATTAGAAAAAAAACAAATTTGTAAACTAAACTATTAAAATCTTTTGATACAAAATTCACTCACTAATCTAGAGCTGGTAATTAGGATATTAAACATTTGAATCGATCAATAATTTTAGTTTTTATTCTAATATTAATATTTTCATAGTAGTTTAAAATAAATGTATCCATTCGAAAAAACAAATTTGTAAACTAAACTATTAAAATCTTTTGATACACAATTCACTCACTGATCTAGTGCTAGTGATTGGGATATCAAACATTCGAATCGATCAATATTTTTTATGTTTATTCGAATTTTAAATATTTTCATAGTTGTTTAAAATAAATGTATCAATTAGAAAAACACAAATTTTTAACTAAACTATTAAAATCTTTTGATACACAATTCACTCACTGATCTAGAGCTGGTGATCGGGATATCAAACATTTGAATCGATCAGTAATTTTTATTTTTATTCTAATTTTAAATATTTTCATAGTAGTTTAAAATAAATGTATCCATTCGAAAAAAACAAATTTGTAAACTTAACTATTTAAATCTTTTAATACACAAATCACTCACTGATCTAGAGCTGGTGATTATGATATCAAACATTTGAATCGATCAGTAATTTTTATTTTTTTTCTAATTTTAAATATTTTCATAGTAGTTTAAAAGAAATGTATCCATTCGAAAAAAACAAATTTGTTAACTAATCTATTAAATTCTTTTAATACACAATTCACTTCCTGATATAGAGCTGGTAATTGGGAAACATTCGAATCGATCAATAATATTGATTTATATTCCAATTTTTATTATTTTCATAGTAGTTTAAAAAAAATGTATCCATTAGAAAAAACAAATATGTAAACTAAACTATTAAAATCTTTTGATACATAATTCACTCAATAATCTAGAGCTAGTAATTGGGATATTAAACATTTGAATAGATCAATAATTTTTATTTTTATTTTAATTTTTAATATTTTCATAGTACTTTAAAATAAATGTATCCATTCGAAAAAAACAAATTTGTAAACTAAACTATTAAAATCTTTTGATACAAATTTCCCTCACTAATCTAGAGTTGGTAATTAGGGTTTTAAACATTTGAATCGATCAATAATTTTAGTTTTTATTCAAATTTTAATTTTTTCATAGTACTTTAAAATAAATGTATCAATTAGAAAAAAACAAATTTGTAAACTAAACTATTAAAATCTTTTGATACACAAGTCACTCACTGAAATTGGGGGTAGTGATTGGGATATCAAACATTTGAATAGATCAATAATTTTTATTTTTATTCTAATTTTAAATAATTTCATAGTACGTTAAAATAAATGTATCGATTAGAAAAAAACAAATTTGTGAACTAAACTTTAAAAATCTTTTGATACATTATTCACTCAATGATCTAGAGCTGGAGATTGGGATATCAAACATTCGAACCGATCAATAATATTGATATTTATTCCAATTTTTATTATTTTCATGGTAGTTTAAAATAAATTTATCAACTAGAAAATTTGTAAACTAAACTATTAAAATCTTTTGATACAAAATTCACTCGCCGATCTTGAGCTGTAGATTGGGATATCAAACATTCGAATATATAAATAATTTTTATTTTTATTCCAATTTTTAATATTTTCATAGAATTTTAAAATAAATTTATCCATTAGAAAAAACAAATTTGTAAACTAAACTATTAAAATCTTTTGACACTCGATTCAATCACTGTTTTAGGGCTGATGATTGGGATATCAAACATTCGAATCGATCAATTATTTTTATTTTTATTCGAATTTTAAATATTTTCATAGTAGTTTAAAATAAACGTATTTATTAGAAAAAAACAAATTTGTAAACTAAACTATCAAAATCTTTTGATACACAATTCACTTACTGATTCAGAGCTGGTGATTGGGATATCAAACATTTGAATCAATCAATAATTTTTATTTTTATTCTAATTTTTAATATTTTCATAGTAGTTTAAAATAAATGTATCCATTAGAAAAAACAAATTTGTAAACTAAACTTTTAAAAGCTTTTGATACACAATTCACTCACTAATCTAGAGCTGGTAATTGGGATATTAAACATTTGAATCGATCAATAATTTTGGTTTTTATTCTAATTTTCAATATTTTCATAGTACTTTAAAATAAATGTATCCATTAGAAAAAAAAACAAATTTGTAAACTAAACTATTAAAATCTTTTGATACAAAATTCACTCACTAATCTAGAGCTGGTAATTAGGATATTAAACATTTGAATCGATCAATAATTTTAGTTTTTATTCTAATATTAATATTTTCATAGTAGTTTAAAATAAATGTATCCATTCGAAAAAACAAATTTGTAAACTAAACTATTAAAATCTTTTGATACACAATTCACTCACTGATCTAGTGCTAGTGATTGGGATATCAAACATTCGAATCGATCAATAATTTTTATGTTTATTCGAATTTTAAATATTTTCATAGTTGTTTAAAATAAATGTATCAATTAGAAAAAAACAAATTTTTAACTAAACTATTAAAATCTTTTGATACACAATTCACTCACTGATCTAGAGCTGGTGATCGGGATATCAAACATTTGAATCGATCAGTAATTTTTATTTTTATTCTAATTTTAAATATTTTCATAGTAGTTTAAAATAAATGTATCCATTCGAAAAAAACAAATTTGTAAACTTAACTATTTAAATCTTTTAATACACAAATCACTCACTGATCTAGAGCTGGTGATTATATATCAAACATTTGAATCGATTAGTAATTTTTATTTTTATTCTAATTTTAAATATTTTCATAGTAGTTTAAAAGAAATGTATCCATTCGAAAAAAACAAATTTGTTAACTTATCTATTAAATTCTTTTAATACACAATTCACTTCTTGATATAGAGCTGGTAATTGGGAAACATTCGAATCGATCAATAATATTGATTTATATTCCAATTTTTATTATTTTCATAGTAGTTTAAAATAAATGTATCCATTAGAAAAAACAAATATGTAAACTAAACTATTAAAATCTTTTGATACACAATTCACTCAATAATCTAGAGCTGGTAATTGGAATATTAAACATTTGAATCGATCAATAATTTTTATTTTTATTTTAATTTTTAATATTTTCATAGTACCTTAAAATAAATGTATCCATTCGAAAAAAACAAATTTGTAAACTAAACTATTAAAATCTTTTGAAACAAATTTCCCTCACTATTCTAGAGTTGGTAAATAGGGTTTTAAACATTTGAATCGATCAATAATTTTAGTTTTTATTCTAATTTTAATTATTTCATAGTACTTTAAAATAAATGTATCAATTAGAAAAAAACAAATTTGTAAACTAAACTATTAAAATCTTTTGATACACAAGTCACTCACTGATCTAGGGGTAGTGATTGGGATATCAAACATTTGAATAGATCAATAATTTTTATTTTTATTCTAATTTTAAATAATTTCATAGTACGTTAAAATAAATGTATCGATTAGAAAAAAACAAATTTGTGAACTAAACTTTTAAAATCTTTTGATACATTATTCACTCAATGATCTAGAGCTGGAGATTGGGATATCAAACATTCGAACCGATCAATAAAATTGATATTTATTCCAATTTTTATTATTTTCATGGTAGTTTAAAATAAATTTATCCACTAGAAAAAACAAATTTGTAAACTAAACTATTAAAATCTTTTGATACACAATTCACTCACTGATCTAGAGCTGGTGATTGGGATATCAAACATTTGAATCGATCAGTAATTTTTATTTTTATTCTAATTTTAAATATTTTCATAGTAGTTCAAAATAAATATATCCATTCGAAAAAAACAAATTTGTAAACTTAACTATTTAAATTTTTTAATACACAAATCACTCACTGATCTAGAGCTGGTGATTATGATATCAAACATTTGAATCGATCAGTAATTTTTATTTTTATTCTAATTTTAAATATTTTCATAGTAGTTTAAAAAAAATGTATCGATTCGAAAAAAACAAATTTGTTAACTAATCTATTAAAATCTTTTAATACACAATTCACTTCCTGATATAGAGCTGGTAATTGGGATATCAAACATTAGGATCGATCAAAAATTGTGGTTTTTATTCTAATTTTTAATATTTTCATAGTACGTTAAAATAAATGGTTCCATTTGTAAACTAAACAAATTTTTAAACTAACAAATTTTTAAACTAAACTATTAAAATCTTTTGAAACACAATTCACTCGCCGATCTTGAGCTGGTGATTGGGATATCAAACATTCGAATCGATCAATAATTTTTATTTTTATTCCAATTTTTAATATTTTCATAGTATTTTAAAATAAATGTATCCATTACAAAAAACAAATTTGTAAACTAAACTATTAAAATCTTTTGATACACAATTCACCCACTGTTTTAGAGCTGGTGATTGGGATATCAAACATTCGAATCGATTAATAATTTTTATTTTTATTTTTTAATTTTTAATATTTTCATAATAGTTTAAAATAAATGTATAGATTAGAAAAAAACAAACTTGTAATCTAAAATATTAGATTTTTTTTAGACAAAATTCACGCACAGCTTTAGAGCTTTTGATTGAGATATTAAACATTCGAATCGATCAATAATTTTTATTTTGATTCAACTATAATATTTTCATAGGAGTTTAAAATAAACGTATTTATTAGAAAAAAGCAAATTTGTAAACTAAACTATCAAAATCTTTTGATACACAATTCACTTACTGATCCAGAGCTGGTGATTGGGATATCAAACATTTGAATCGATCAATAATTTTTATTTTTATTCTAATTTTTAATATTTTCATAGTAGTTTAAAATAAATGTATCCATTCGAAAAAAACAAATTTGTAAACTAATCTATTATAATCTTTTAATACAAAATTCACTCACTAATCTAGAGCTGGTAATAAGGATATTAAACATTTGAATCGATCAATAATTTTAGTTTTTATTCTAATATTAATATTTTCATAGTAGTTTAAAATAAATGTATCCATTCGAAAAAACAAATTTGTAAACTAAACTATTAAAATCTTTTGATACACAATTCACTCACTGATCTAGTGCTAGTGATTGGGATATCAAACATTCGAATCGATCAATAATTTTTATGTTTATTCGAATTTTAAATATTTTCATAGTTGTTTAAAATAAATGTATCAATTAGAAAAAAACAAATTTTTAACTAAACTATTAAAATCTTTTGATACACAATTCACTCACTGATCTAGAGCTGGTGATCGGGATATCAAACATTTGAATCGATCAGTAATTTTTATTTTTATTCTAATTTTAAATATTTTCATAGTAGTTTAAAATAAATGTATCCATTCGAAAAAAACAAATTTGTAAACTTAACTATTTAAATCTTTTAATACACAAATAACTCACTGATCTAGAGCTGGTGATTATGATATCAAACATTTGAATCGATCAGTAATTTTTATTTTTATTCTAATTTTAAATATTTTCATAGTAGTTTAAAAGAAATGTATCCATTCGAAAAAAACAAATTTGTTAACTAATCTATTAAATTATTTTAATACACAATTCACTTCCTGATATAGAGCTGGTAATTGGGATATCAAACATTCAAATAAATCAATAATTTTTATTTTTATTATAATTTTTAATATTTTCATAAAAGTTTAAAATAAATGTGTCGATTAGAAAAAAACAAATTTGTGAAATAAAATTTGAAAATTTTTTTAAGACGAAATTCACACACACTTAAGAGCTGGTGATTGGGATACCAAACATTCGCATCGATCGAAAATTTTTATTTTTATTCTAATTTAAAATATTTGCATGGTATTTCAAATAAATATATCCATTAGAAAAATATTTTCATAGTAGTTTAAAATAAATGAATCCATTAGTTAAAAAAACAAATTTTTAACTAAACTATTAAAATCTTTTGATACACAAATCACTCACTGATCTAGAGCTGGTGATTATGATATCAAACATTTGAATCGATCAGTAATTTTTATTTTTATTCTAATTTTAAATATTTTCATAGTAGTTTAAAAAAAATGTATCGATTCGAAAAAAACAAATTTGTTAACTAATCTATTAAAATCTTTTAATACACAATTCACTTCCTGATATAGAGCTGGTAACTGGGATATCAAACATTAGGATCGATCAAAAATTGTGGTTTTTATTCTAATTTTTAATATTTTCATAGTACGTTAAAATAAATGGTTCCATTTGTAAACTAAACAAATTTTTTAACTAACAAATTTTTAAACTAAACTATTAAAATCTTTTGATACCCAATTCATTTGCCGATCTTGAGCTGGTGATTGGGATATCAAACATTCGAATCGATAAATAATTTTTATTTTTATTCCAATTTTAAATATTTTCATAGTATTTTAAAATAAATATATCCATTAGGAAAAACAAATTTGTAAATAAACTATTAAAACCTTTTGACACTCAATTCACTCACTGTTTTAGGGCTGATGATTGGGATATCAAACATTCAAATCGATCAATAATTTTTAATTTTATTCTAATTTTTAATATTTTCATGGTAGTTTAAAATAAATTTATACACTAGAAAAAACAAATTTGTAAACTAAACTATTAAAATTTTTTAAACACAATTCACTCACTAATCTAGAGCTGGTGATTGGGATATCAAACATTCGGATCGATCAATAATTTTTATTTTTATTCTAATTTTTAATATTTTCATAAAAATTTAAAATAAATGTATCGATTAGAAAAAAACAAATTTGTGAAATAAAATATGAAAATTTTTTTAGACGAAATTCACACACAGCTTAAGATCTGGTGATTGGGATACCAAACATTCGCATCGATCGAAAATTTTTATTTTTATTCTAATTTAAAATATTTGCATGGTAGTTCAAATAAATGTATCCATTAGAAAAATATTTTCATAGTAGTTTAAAATAAATGAATCCATTAAATAAAAAAACAAATTTGTAAACTAAACTATTAAAATCTTTTGATACACAATTCACTCACTGATCTAGAGCTGGTGATTGGGATATCAAACATTCGAATCGATCAATAATTTTGATTTTTATTCTAATTTTTCATATTTTCATTGTAGTTTAAAATAAATTTATCCATTAGAAAAAAACAAATTTGTAAACTAAACTATTAAAATATTTTGAAACACAATTCACTCGCTGATGTAGAGCTGGTGATTGAGATATCAAAATTTCAAATCAATCAATAATTTTTATTTTTATTCTAATTTTTAATATTTTCATAATAGTTTAAAATAAATGTATCAATTAGAAAAAACAAATTTGTAAACTAAACTATTAAAATCTTTTGATACACAAGTCACTCACTGATCTAGAGGTAGTGATTGGGATATCAAACATTTAAATCGATCAATAATTTTGGTTTTTTTTCTAATTTTTAATATTTTCATAGTAGTTTAAAATAAATGTTTCCATTAGAAAAAACAAATTTGTAAACTAAACTATTAAAATCTTTTGACAAACAATTCACTCACTAATCTAGAGCTGGTAATTGGGATATTAAACATTTGAATCGATCAATAATTTTGATTTTTAATCTAATTTTCAATATTTTCATAGTACTTTAAAATAAATGTACCAATTAGAAAAAAACAAATTTATAAACTAAACTATTAAAATCTTTTGATACACAATTCACTCACTGTTTTAGAGCTGGTGATTGGGATATCAATCATTTGAATCGATCAGTAAATTTTTATTTTTATTCGAATTTTAAATATTATCATAGTAGTTTAAAATAAGTGTATCAATTAGAAAAAAACAAATTTATAAACTAAACTTTTAAAATCTTTTGATACATAATTCACTGACTGATCTAGAGCTGGTGATTGGGATATCAATCATTTGAATCGATCAGTAATTTTTATTTTTATTCTTATTTTAAATATTTTCATAGTACGTTAAAATAAATGTATCGAATAGAAAAAAACAAATTTGTAAACTTAACTATTAAATACTTTTAATACACAATTTACTCCTTGATATAGAGCTGGTAATTGGGATATCAAACATTAGAATCGATCAATAATTTTGGTTTTTATTCTAATTTTTAATATTTTCATAGTTCGTTAAAATAAATGTATTGATTCGAAAAAAACCAATTTGTAAACTAAACTATTAAAATCTTTTGAAACACAATTCACTCGCCGATCTTGAGCTGGTGATTGGGATATCAAACATTCGAATGGATCAATAATTTTTATTTATATTCCAATTTTTAATATTTTCATAGTATTTTAAAATAAATGTATCAATTAGAAAAAACAAATTTGTAAACTAAACTATTAAAATATTTTGATACACAATTCACTCACTGTTTTAGAGCTGGTGATTGGGATATCAAACATTCGAATCGATTAATAATTTTTATTTTTATTTTTTAATTTTTTTATATTTTCATAATAGTTTAAAATAAATGTATAGATTAGAAAAAAACAAACTTGTAATCTAAAATATTAGATTTTTTTTAAAGCTTTTGATTGAGATATTAAACATTCGAATCGGTCAATAATTTTTATTTTGATTCAACTATAATATTTTCATAGGAGATTAAAATAAATGTATCCATTAGGAAAAAACAAATAAGTAAACTAAAATATTAAAACCTTTTGATAAACAATTCACTCACTGATCTAGAGCTGGTGACTGGGATATCAAACATTCGAATCGATCAATAATTTTTATTTTTATTCTAATTTTAATTATTTTCATTGTAGTTTAAAATAAATGTATCAATTTGAAAAAAACAAATTTGTAAACTAAACTATTAAAATCTTTTGATACACAATTCACTCACTGTTTTAGAGCTGGTGATTGGGATATTAAACATTCAAATCGATCAATAATTTTTATTTTTATTCTAATTTGTAATATTTTGATGGTTGTTTAAAATAAATTTATCCACTAGAAAAAACAAATTTGTAAACTAAAATTTTAAAATCTTTTGATACAAAATTCACCCACTTATCTACAGCTGGCGATGGAAATATCAAACATTCAAATGGATTACTAACTTTGATTTTTATTCAACTTTTTTATTTTTTCATAGAAGTTTAAAATAAATGTATCCATTAGGGAAAAACAAATTTGCAAACTTAAATATTAAAATCTTTTAATACACAATTCACTCACTGATCTAGATCTGGTGATTGGAATATCAAACATTCGAATCGATCAATAATTTTTAATTTTATTCTAATTTTTCATTTTTTCATAGTAGTTTAAAATAAATGAATCCATTAGAAAAAAAAACAAATTTGTAAACTAAACTATTAAATTCTTTTGATACACAATTCACTCACTGATCTAGAGCTGGTGATTGGGATATCAAACATTCGAATCGATCAATAATTTTTATTTTTATTCTAATTTTAATTATTTTCATAGTAGTTTAAAATAAATGTATCCATTAGAAAAAAACAAATTAGTAAACTAAACTTTTTAAATATTTTGATACACAATTCACTCACTGATCAAGAGCTGGTGATTGATTTATCAAACATTCGTATCAATCATAAAATTTGATTTTTATTCAACTATAATATTTTCATAGTAGTTTTAAATAAATGTATACATTAGAAAAAAACAAATTTGTAAACTAAACTATTAAAATATTTTGATACACAATTCACTCACTGTTTTAGAGCTGGTGATTGGGATATCAAACATTCGAATCGATTAATAATTTTTATTTTTATTTTTTAATTTTTAATATTTTCATAATAGTTTAAAATAAATGTATAGATTAGAAAAAAACAAACTTGTAATCTAAAATATTAGATTTTTTTTAGAGCTTTTGATTGAGATATTAAACATTCGAATCGGTCAATAATTTTTATTTTGATTCAACTATAATATTTTCATAGGAGATTAAAATAAATGTATCCATTAGGAAAAAACAAATAAGTAAACTAAAATATTAAAACCTTTTGATAAACAATTCACTCACTGATCTAGAGCTGGTGACTGGGATATCAAACATTCGAATCGATCAATAATTTTTATTTATATTCCAATTTTTAATATTTTCATAGTATTTTAAAATAAATGTATCCATTAGAAAAAAACAAATTTGTAAACTAAACTATTAAATTCTTTTGATACACAATTCACTCACTGATCTAGAGCTGGTGATTGGGATATCAAACATTCGAATCGATCAATAATTTTTATTTTTATTCTAATTTTAATTATTTTCATAGTAGTTTAAAATAAATGTATCCATTAGAAAAAAACAAATTAGTAAACTAAACTTTTTAAATATTTTGATACACAATTCACTCACTGATCAAGAGCTGGTGATTGATATATCAAACATTCGTATCAATCATAAAATTTGATTTTTATTCAACTATAATATTTTCATAGTAGTTTAAAATAAATTTATACATTAGAAAAAAACAAATTTGTAAACTAACATATTAAAATCTTTGGATACACAATTCACACTCAGCTTTAAAGCTTTTGATTGAGATATTAAACATTCGAATCGCTCAATAATTTTTATTTTTATTCAACTATAATATTTTCATAGGAGTTTAAAATATATGTATCCATTAGGAAAAAACAAATTTATAACTAAAATATTAAAACCTTTTGATAAACAATTCACTCGCTGATCTAGAGCTAGTGATTAAGGTATCAAACATTTAAATCGATCAATAATTTTTATATTTATTTTAATTTTTAATATTATCATAGTAGTTTAAAATAAATGTATCCATTAGGAAAAAACAAATTAGTAAACTAAAATATTAGAATCTTTTGATACACAATTCACTCACTGATCTAGAGCTGGTGACTGGAATATCAAACATGCGAATCGATCAATAATTTTTATTTTTTTCGAATTTTAAATATTTTCCAAATATTTTCCAATTTATCCACTAGAAAAAAAAAATTTGTAAACTAAACTTTTAAAATCTTTTGATACACAATTCACCCACTTATCTACAGCTGGCGATTGAAATATCAAACATTCAAATGGATCACTAACTTTGATTTTTATTCAAATTTTTTATATTTTCATAGTAGTTTAAAATAAATGTATCCATTAGGGAAAAACAAGTTTTCAAACATAAATATTAAAATCTTTTGAAACAGAATTCACTGACTGATCTAGTACTGGTGATTGGAATATCAAACATTCGAATCGATCAATAATTTTTATTTTTATTCTAATTTTTCATATTTTCATAGTAGTTTAAAATAAATGAATCCATTGGAAAAAAAACAAATTTGTAAACTAAACTTTTAAAATCTTTTGATACACAATTCACTCACTGATCTAGAGCTGGTGATTGGGATATCAAACATTCGAATCGATCAATAATTTTTATTTTTATTCTAATTTAAATTATTTTCATAGTAGTTTAAAATAAATGTATCGATTAGAAAAAAACAAATTTGTAAACTAAACTTTTTAAATATTTTGATACACAATTCACTCACTGATCTAGAGCTGGTGATTGAGATATCAAACATTCGAATCAATCAATAATTTTTATTTTTATTATAATTTTTAATATTTTCATAAAAGTTTAAAATAAATGTATCCATTAGGAAAAAACAAATTTGTAAACTAAAATATTAAAATACTTTGATACACAATTCACTCACTGATCTAGATCTGGTGTTTGGGATATCAAACATTCGAATCGATCATTAATTTTTATTTTTATTCGAATTTTAAATATTTTCATAGTAGTTTAAAATAAATGTTTATATTAGAAAAAAACAAATTTTTAAACTAAACTATTAAAATGTTTTGATACGAAATTCACTTACTGATCAAGAGCTGGTGATTGAGTTACCACACATTTGAATCGATCAATAATTTTTATTTTTAGTCTAATTTTCAATATTTTCATAGTAGTTTAAAATAAATGTATCCATTGGAAAAAACAAATTTGTAAACTAAACTATTAAAATCTTTTGATACAAATTTCACTCATTGCTGGTGATTGGGATATCAAACTTTCGAATAGATCAATAATTTTTATTTTTATTCCAATTATTAATATTTTCATAGTAGTTTTAAATAAATGTTTCGATTACGAAAAAACAAGTTTGTTAACTAAAATTTTAAAATCTTTTGATACACAATTCACTCTGTGATCTAGAGCTGGTGAATGGGATATCAAACATTCGAATAGATCAATAATTTTTATTTTTAATCTAATTTTTAATATTTTCATAGTAGTTTAAAATAAATGTATCGATTAGGAAAAATTAAATTTGTAAACTAAAATAGATCCATAATTTTTATTTTTATTCCAATTTTCAATATTTTCATAGTAGTTTAAAATAAATGTTTCCATTAGAAAAAAACAAATTTGTAAACTAAACTATTCAAATCTTTTGATAAACAATTCACTCACTAATCTAGAGCTGGTGATTGGGATATCAAACATTCGAATCGATAATTAATTTTTATATTTATTCCAATTTTTAATATTTTCATAGCAGTTAACTATAAATGTATCGATTAGGAAAAATTAAATTTGTAAACCAAAATATTAAAATCTTTTAATACACAATTCACTCACTGATCTAGAGCTAATGATTGGGATATCAAACTTTGGACTAGATTAATAATTTTTATTTTTATTCTAATTTTCAATATTTTCATAGTTGTTTAAAATAAATGTATCGATTAGAAAAAAACAAATTTGTAAACTAAAATATTAAAATCTTTTGATACACGATTCACTCACTGATCTAGAGCTGGTGATTGGGATATCAAACATTCGAATCGATCATTAATTTTTATATTTATTCTAATTTTTAATATTTTCATAGTAGTTTAAAATAAATGTTTCCATTAGAAAAAAACAAATTTGTAAACTAAAATATTAAAATCTTTTGATAAGCAATTCACTAACTGACCAAGAGCTGGTGATTGGGATATCAAACATTCGAATCGATCATTAATTTTTATATTAATTCTAATTTTAATTATTTTCATAGTAGTTTAAAATAAATAAATCCATTAGAAAAAAAACAAATTTGTAAACTAAACTATTAAAATCTTTTAATAAACAATTCACTCTCTGATCTAGAGCTGGTGATTTGGATATCAAACTTTCGAATCGATCGATAATTTTTATTTTTATTCTAATTTTTAATATTTTCATAGTAGTTTTAAATAAATGAAATGATTAGGAAAAAAAAAATTTGTAAACTAAACTATTAAAATCTTTGATACACAATTCACTCACTGATTTAGAGTTGGTGATTGGAATGTCAAACATTCGAATCGATCAATAATTTTGGTTTTTGTTCTAATGTTTAATGTTTTCATAGTAGTTTAAAATAAATGTACCAATTAAGAAAAAACCAATTTGTAAACTAAAATATTAAAATCTTTTGATGCGCAATTCATTCGCTGACCTAGAGTTGGTGAACGGGATATCAATTAGTCAAATCAATCAATAATTTTTAATTTTTTTCGAATTTTAAATATTTTCATAGTAGTTTTAAATAAATGTATCCATTAAAAAAAACAGATTTGTAAACTATGCTATTAAAATATTTTGATACACAATTCACTCACTGATCTAGAGCTGGTGATTGGGATATCAAACATTCAAATCGATCAATTATTTTTATTTCTATTCTAATTTTTAATATTTTCATAGTAGTTTAAAATAAATGTATTAATTAGAAAAAGACAAATTTGTAAACTAAACTATTCAAATCTTTTGATCAATCATTGATCTAGAGCTTGTAATTGGGATATCAAACATTTGTATCGATCAATAATTTTTATTTTTATTCTAATTTTAAATATTTTCATAGTAGTTTAAAATAAATGTATCAATTAGGACAAACCAAATTTGAAAACTAAAATATTAAAATCTTTTGATACACAATTCACTCACTGTTTTAGAGCTGGTGATTGGGATATCAAACATTCAAATCGATCAATAATTTTTATTTTTATTCTAATTTTTAATATTTTCATGGTAGTTTAAAATAAATTTATCCACTAGAAAAAACAAATTTGTAAACTGAACGATTAAAATCTTTTGATACACAATTCAATCACTTATCTACAGCTGGTGACTGAAATATCAAACATTTGAATCCATCAATAATTTTGATATTTATTCAACTTTTTAATATGTTCATAGTAGTTTAAAATAAATTTATCCACTAGAAAAAACAAATTTGTAAACTAAACTGTTAAAATCTTTTGATACACAATTCACTCACTGATCCAGAGCTGGTGATTGAGATATCAAACATTCTACTTGAACTACGAAAGCGATAACAAGCGGTTAAAATAAAAAGTGATAGAAAATGATAGTAAGTGATTTTAGTTAAGTGATTTTTGTTGTAAAATCAAGAATTGGTAAAAGAACTAAGTTGTGAATAATTGTGTTTTATTGAGACAATTATTGTCTGTGAACGTGAACAGTGTCTAAAGTGGAACTTAAGCAGTTTTTGTGAAATTTGGTAGTGAACAATGTTATTCGGGTAGTTATTCACAATCCAGAAATAAGAACCTTAAGTGAAAAGGCAAGAACGTAGCAATATTAAAATCTTTTGATACACAATTCACTCACTGATCTAGACCTGGTGATTGAGATATAAAGCATTCGAATTGATCAATAATTTTAATTTTTATTCCAATTTTTAATATTTTCATAGTAGTTTAAAATAAATGTATCCATTAGAAAAAAACAAATTTGTAAACTAAACAATTAAAATCTTTTGGTACACAATTCACTTACTTATCTAGCTGGTGATTGGAATGTCAAACATTCGATTCGATCAATAATTTTTAATTTTTTTATAATTTTTAATATTTTCATAATAGTTTAAAATAAATGTATCGATTAGAAAAAAACAAATTTGTAATCTAACATATTAAAATTTTTTTAGACGAAATTCACAAACAGCTTTAAAGCTTTTGATTGAGATATTAAACATTCGAATCGATAAATAATTTTTATTTTTATTCAACTATAATATTTTCATAGTAGTTTAAAATAAATGTGTATATTAGAAAAAAACAAATTTGTAAACTAAACTATTAAAATCTTTTGGTACATAATTCACTTTCTTATCTCCAGCTGGTGATTGAAATATCAAACATTTGAATCGATCAATAATTTTGATTTTTATTCAACTTTTTTTATATGTTCAAAGTAGTTTAGACTAAACATATCCATTAGGAAAAAACAAGTTTGTAAACTAAAATATTAAAATCTCTTGATACACAATTCACTGACTAATCTAGATCTGGCTATTGAGATATCAAACATTCGAATCGATCAAAAATTTTTATTTTTACTTTAATTTTTAATATTTTCATAGTAGTTTAAAATAAATGTATCCATTAGAAAAAAACAAATTTGTAAACTAAACCATTAAAAACTTTTGGTACACAATTCACTTACTTAATTACAGCTGGTTATTGGAATGTCAAACATTTGAAACGATCAATAATTTTTATTTTTATTTAATTTTTAATATTTTCGTAGTAGTTTAAAATAAATGTATCTATTAGAAACCAACAAATTTGTAAACTAAACTATTAAAATCTTTTGATAAATAATTCACTTACTGATCTAGAGCTAGTGATTGGGATATCAAACATTCGAATCGATCAATAATTTTTATTTTTGTTCTAATTTTAAGTATTTTCATATTGTTTTAAATAAATGTATCAATTAGAAAAAAACAAATTTGTAAACTAAACTATTAAAATCTTTTGATACACAATTCACTAACTGATTTAGAGCTGGAGATTGGGATATCAAACAATCGAATCGATCAGTAATTTTTCATAGTAGTTTAAAATAAATGTTTCCATTAGAAAAAAACAAATTTGTTTACTAAAATATTAAAATTTTTTTAGCCGAAATTTACACACAGCTTTAAAGCTATTGACTGAAATATCAAATATTTGAATCTATCAATAATTTTTATTTTTATTTAACTTTTTTATATTATCATAGTAGTTTAAAATAAATGTATCCATTAGAAAAAAACAAATTTGCAAATTAAATATTAAAATCTTTTGATAAACAATTCACTTACTTATCTAGAGCTGGCGATTGGGATATCAAACATTCGAATCGATCAAAAATTTTTATTTTTAATCTAATTTTTAATATTTTCATAATAGGTTAAAATAAATGTAACCATTAGAAAAAAAAAATTTGTAAACTAAACTATTATAGTCTTTTGATACACAATTCACTCACTAATCTAGAGCTTGTGATTGGGATATCAAACATGTGTATCGATCAATAATTTTTATTTTTTTTCTAATTTTTAATATTTTCATGGTAGTTTAAAATAAATTTATCCACTAGAAAAAACAAATTTGTAAACTAAACTATTAAAATCTTTTGATACACAATTCACTCACTTATCTACAGCTGGTGACTGAAATATCAAACATTTGAATCTATCAATAATTTTGATTTTTATTTAACTTTTTTATATATCTTGTTATCATAGTAGTTTAAAATAAACGTATCCATTAGAAAAAAAAAATTTGCAAATTAAATATTAAAATCTTTTGATAAACAATTCACTTACTGATCTAGAGCTGGTGATTGGGATATCAAACATTCGAATCGATCCATCAATTTTATTTTTATTCTAATTTTAAATATTTTCGTAGTAGTTTAAAATAAATGTATCAATTAGAAAAAAACAAATTTGTAAACTAAACTATTAAAATAACTTGATACTCAATTTACTTACTGATATAGAGCTGGTGATTGGGATATCAAACATTCGAATCGATCAGTAATTTTTCATAGTAGTTTAAAATAAATGTATCCAGTAGAAACAAACAAATTTGTAAATTGAACTATTAAAATATTTTGATACACAATTCACTCACTGATCTAGACCTTCTGATTGAGTTATCAAACATTCGAGTCGATCAATAATATTGATTTTTATTCCCATTTTTAATATTTTCATAGTAGTTCAAATAAAAGTATCCATTAGAAAAAACAAATTTGTATACTAAAATATTAAAATTTTTTTAGATGAAATTCACACACAGCTTTAGAGCTTTTGATTAAGATATTAAACGTTCGAATTGATCTATAATTTTTATTTTTATTCAACTTTATAATATTTTCATAGTTGTTTAAAATAAATGTATCCATTAGAAAAAATAAATTTTTAAACTATACTATTAAAATCTTTTGGTACACAATTCACTAACGTATAACTTATTAAGCTAGGGATTGAAATATCAAACATTTGAATCGATCAATAATTTTGATTTTTATTCAACTTTTTTATATTTTCATAGTAGTTTTAAATAAACGTATCCATTAGAAAAAAACAAGTTTGTAAACAAAAATATTGAAATCTTTAGATACACAATTCACTCACTGATCTAGACCTGGTAATTGAGAAATCAAACATTCGAATCGATCAGAAATTTTAATTTTTATTCTAATTTTTAATATTTGCATTGTAGTTTAAAATAAATGTATCCATTAGAAAAAAACAAATTTGTAAACTAAACCATTAAAATCTTTTGGTACACAATTCACTTACTTATCTACAGTTGGTGATTGGAATGTCAAACATTCAATTCGATCAATAATTTTTATTTTTATTCTAATTTTTAATATTTTCATAGTAGTTTAAAACAAATATATCCATTAGAAACAAACCAATTTGTAAACTAAACTATTAAAATCTTTTGATAAATAATTCACTTACTGATCTAGAGCTGGTAATTGGGATATCAAACATTCGAATCGATCAATAATTTTTATTTTTGTTCTAATTTTAAATATTTTCTTATTGTTTAAAATAAATGTATCAAGTAGAAAAAAACAAATTTGTAACACAACAAACTTTTGGTACACAATTCACTTACTTATCTCCAGCTGGTGATTGAAATATCAAACATTTGAATCGATCAATAATTTTAATTTTTATTCAACTTTTTTACATGTTCATTGTAGTTTAGAATAAACGTATCCATTAGGAAAAAACAAGTTTGTAAACTAAAATATTAAAATCTTTTGATACACAATTCACTGACTAATCTAGATCTGGTGATTAAAATATCAAACATTCGAATCGATCAAAAATTTTGATTTTTATTTTAATTTTTAATATTTTCATAGTAGTTTAAAATACATGTATCCATTAGAAAAACACAAATTTGTAAATTAAACCATTAAAAACTTTTGGTACAAAATTCACTTTCTTAGTTACAGCTGGTGATTGAAATGTCAGACATTCGAAACGATCAATAATTTTTATTTTTATTCTCATTTTTAATATGTTCATAGTAGTTTAAAATAAATGTATCCATTAGGAAAAAATCAGTTTGTAAACTTAAATATTAAAATCTTTTGATACACAATTCACTGACTGATCTAGACCTGGTGATTAAGATATCAAACATTCGAAACGATCAATAATTTTTATATTTATTCGAATTTTAAATATTTTTTAGTAGTTTAAAATAAATGTATCCATTAGAAAAAAACAAATTTGTAAACAAAACTATAAAATTTTTTTGACACACAATTCACTCACTAGTCTAGAGCTGGTGATTGGGATATCAAACATTCGAATCGATCAATAATTTTGATTTTTATTCTAATTTTTAATATTTTCATAGAAGTTTAAAATAAATGTATCCATTAGAATAAAAAACAAATTTGTAAACTAAACTATTAAAATATTTTGATACACAATTCACTCACTGATCTAGAGCTGGTGATTGAGATATCAAATCAATCAATAATTTTTGTTTTTATTCTAATTTTCAATATTTTCATAATAGTTTAAAATAAATGTATCGATTAGAAAAAAACAAATTTGTAATCTAAAATATTAAATTTTTTTTAGACGAAATTTACACACAGCTTTAGAGCTTTTGATTGAGATATAAAACATTCGAATCGATCAATAAATTTATTTTTATTCTACTTTAATATTTTCGTAGTAGTTTAAAATAAATGTATACATTAGAAAAAACAATTATGTAAACTTAACTATTTTAATCTTTTGATACACAATTCACTCACTAATCTTGAGCTAGTGATTAGGTTACCAAACATTTGTATCGATCAATAATTTTTATTTTCATTCCAATTTTAAATATTTTCATAGTAGTTTAAAATAAATGTATCGATTAGGAAAAAACAAGTTTGTTAACTAAAATATTAAAATCTTTTGATAAGCAATTCACTCATTGATCTATAGCTGGTGATTGGGATATCAAACATTCGAATTGATCAATAATTTTAATTTTTTTTTCTAATTTTTAATATTTTCATAGTAGTATAAAATAAATGTATCCATTAGAAAAAAACAAATTTGTAAACTAAACTATTCAAATCTTTTGATACACAATTCACTCACTGATCTAGAGCTGGTGATTGGGATATCAAACGTTCAAATCGATCAATAATTTTTATTTTTACTCTAATTTTTAATATTTTCATAGTAGTTTAAAATAAATGTAACGATTAGAAGAAAACAAATTTGTAAATTAAACTATTAAAATCTTTTAATACGCAATTCACTCACTGACCTAAAGCTGGTGATTGGGATATCAAATATTAAAATCGATCAATAATTTTTATTTTTATTCTAATTTTTAATATTTTCATTGTAGTTTAAAATAAATTTATCCATTAGAAAAAACAAATTTGTAAACAAAACGGTTATAATATTTTAATACACAATTCACTAACTGATCTAGAGCTGGTAATTGGGGTATCAAACATTCGAATCGATCAATAATTTTTATTTTTATTCGAATTTTAATTATTTTCATAGGTGATTAAAATAAATGTATCAATTAGAAAAAAAACAAATTTGTAAACTAAACTATTAAAATCTCTTTTTACATAATTCACTCACTGATCTAGAGCTGGTGATTGGGATATCAAACATTTGAATCGATCAGTAATTTTCATTATTATTCTAATTGGTAATATTTTCATAGTAGTTTAAAATAAATATATCCATTCGAAAAAAACAAATTTGTAAACTAAACTATTAAAATCTTCTAATACACAATTCACTCCCTGATATGGAGCTGGTAATTGGGATATCAAACATTAGAATCGATCAATCATTTTGGTTTTTGTTCTAATTTATAATATTTTTATAGTAGTTTAAAATAAATGTATCGATTAAGAAAAAACAAATTTGTAAACTTAAATATTAAAATCTTTTGATAAACAATTCACTGACTTATCTAGACCTGGTGATTGGGATATCAAACATTCGGAACGATCAAAAATTTTTATTTTTATTATAATTTTTAATATTTTCATAGTAGTTTAAAATAAATGTATCCATTAGAAAAAAACAAATTTTTAAACTAAATTATTAAAATATTTTGATTAAAAATTCACTTGCTTATCCACAGCTAGTGACTGAAATATCAAACATTTGAATCGATCAATAATTTTGATTTTTATTCAACTTTTAATATGTTCATAGTAGATTTAAATAAATGAACCCATTAGGAAAAAACAAGTTGGTAAACTTAAATATTAAAATCTTTTGATACAAAATTCACTGGCTGATCTAGAGCTGGTGATTGGGATTTCAAACATTCGAATCGATCAATAATTTTTATTTTTATTCGAATTTTAAATATTTTCATAGTAGTTTAAAATAAATGTATCAATTAGATAAAAACCAATTAGTAAACTAAACAATTAAAATCTTTTGATACCCTATTCACAAACTGATCTAGAGCTGGTGATTGGGATATCAAATATACCCATCGATCATTAATTTTTATATTTATTCTAATTTTAAATATTTTCATAGTAGTTTAAAATAAATGTTTCCATTAGAAAAAACAAAATTGTAAACTAAAATATTAAAATCTTTTGATACACAATTCACTCACTGATCTAGACCTGGTGATTAGGATATCAATCATTCAAATCGATCATTAATTTTTATATTTATTCTAATTTCTAATATTTTCATAGTTGTTTAAAATAAATGTATCAATTAGAAAAAACAAATTTGTATACTAAAATATTAAAATCTTTTGATACATAGTTCACTCACTGATCTAGAGCTGGTGATTGAGATATCAAACATTCGAATCAATCAATAATTTTTATTTTTATTCTAAGTTTAAATATTTTAATAGTAGTTTAAAATAAATGTATCGATTAGAAAAAAACAAATTTGTAATCTAAAATATCAAATTTTTTTTAAACGAAATTCACACACAGCTTTGGAGCTTTTGATTGAGATATTAAACATTCGAATCGATCAATAAATTTATTTTTATTCAGCTATAATATTTTCATAGTAGTTTAAAATAAATGTATACATTAGAAAAAAACAAATATGTAAACTAAACTAATATAATCTTTTGATACACAATTCACTCACTAATCTAGGGCAAGTGATTAGGATATCAAACATTTGTATCGATCAATAATTTTTATTTTTTTTCTAATTTTAAATATTTTTATAGTAGTTTAAAATAAATGTATCCATTAGGAAAAACCAAATTTGTAAACTAAAATATTAAAATCTTTTGATACACAATTCACTCACTGATCTAGAGCTAGTGATTGGGATATCAAACGTTCGAATCGATCAATAATTTTTATTTTTATTTGAATTTCAAATATTTTTATAGTACTTTAAAATAAATGTATCAATTAGAAAAAAACAAATTTGTAAACTAAACTATTAAAATCATTTGATACACAAGTCACTCACTGATCTAGAGGTAGTGATTGGGATATCAAACATTTGAATCGATCAATAATTTTGGTTTGTATTCTAATTTTTAATATTTTTATACTAGTTTAAAATAAATGTATCCATAAGAAAAAAACAAATTTGTGAACTAAACTTTTAAAATCTTTTGATACATTATTGACTCTCTGATTAAAAGCTGGTGATTGGGATATCAAACATTCGAATCGATCAATAAAATTGATTTATATTCCAATTTTTATTATTTTCATAGTTGTTTAAAATAAATGGTTACATTAGAAAAAAACAAATATGTAAACTAAACTAATATAATCTTTTGATACACAATTCACTTACTAATCTAGGGCTAGTGATTAGGATATCAAACATTTGTATCGATCAATAGTTTTTATTTTTATTCTAATTTTAAATATTTTTATAGTAGTTTAAAATAAATGTATCCATTAGGAAAAACCAAATTTGTAAACTAAAATACTAAAATCTTTTGATACACAATTCACTCACTGATCTAGAGCTAGTGACTGGAAAATCAAACATTCGAATCGATCAATAATTTTTATTTTTATTCGAATTTCAAATATTATCATAGTAGTTTAAAATAAATGTATCCATTCGAAAAAAAACAAATTTTTGAACTAAACTATTAAAATCATTTAATACACAATTCACTCTCTGATCTAGAGCTGGTAATTGGGATATCAAACATTAGAATCGATCCATAATTTTGATTTTTATTCAACTTTTTTATATGTTCATAGTAGTTTAAAATAAATGTTTCCACTAGGGAAAAACAAATTTGTAAACTTAAATATTAAAATCTTTTGATACAGAATTACTGGCTGGTCTAGACCTGGTGATTGGAATATCAAACATTCGAATCGATCAATAATTTTTATTTTTATTCTAATTTTTAATATTTTCATAGTAGTTTAAAATAAATTTATCCATTAGAAAAAAACAAATTTGTAAACTAAACTATTAAAATATTTTGATACACAATTCACTTACTGGTCTAGAGCTGGTGATTGAGATATCAAATTTTCGAATCAATCAATAATTTTTATTTTTATTCTAATTTTAAGTATTTTCATAGTAGTTTAAGATAAATGTATCGATTAGAAAAAAACAAATTTGTAATCTAAAATATTAAATTTTTTTTAGACGAAATTCACACACAGCTTTAAAACTTTTGATTGAGATATTAAACATTCGAATCGATCAATAAATTTATTTAAATTCAACTATAAATTTTCATAGTAGTTTAAATTAAATGTATACTTTAGAAAAAAACAAATAAGTAAACTAAACTAATATAATCTTTTGATACACAATCAACTCACTAAACTAGAGCTAGTGATTAGGATATCAAACATTTGTATCGATCAATAATTTTTATTTGTTTTCTAATTTTAAATATTTTTATAGCAGTTTAAAATAAATGTATTGATTCGAAAAAAACAAATTTGTAAACTAAAATATTAAAATCTTTTGATACACAATTCACTCACTGATCTAGAGCTAGTGATTGGGATATCAAACGTTCGAATCGATAGATAATTTTTATTTTTATTTGAATTTTAAATATTTTCATAGTAGTTTAAAATGAATGTATCAATTAGAAAAAAACAAATTTGTAAACTAAACTATTGAAATCTTTTGACACTCAATTCACACACTGCTTTAGGGCTGATGATTGGGATATCAAACATTCGAATCGATCAATAATTTTTATTTTTATTCGAATTTTAAATATTTTCATAGTAGTTTAAAATAAATGTATGAATTAGAAAAAAACAAATTTGTAAACTAAACTATTAAAATCTTATGATACACAATTCTCTCACTGATCCAGAGCTGGTGATTGGGATATCAAATATTTGAATCGATCAATAATTTTTATTTTTATTCTAATTTTTAATATTTTAGTATTTTAAAATAAATGCATCTATTAGAAAAAACAAATTTATGAACTAAACTATTAAAATCTTTTGTGACTCAATTCACTCACTGTTTTAGGGTTGATGATTGGGATATCAAACATACAAATCGATCAATAATTTTTATTTTTATTCTAAATTTTAATATTTTCATGGTAGTTTAAAATAAATTTATCCACTAGAAAAAAAAAATTGTAAACTAAACTATTAAAATCTTTTGATACACAATTCACCCACTTTTCTACAGCTGGCGATTGAAATATCCAACATTTCAATCGATCAATAATTTTGATTTGTATTCAACTTTTTTATATGTTCATAGTAGTTTAAAATAAATGTATCCATTAGGGAAAAACAAGTTTGTAAACTTAAATATTAAAATCTTTTGATACAAAATAGACTGACTGATCGAGACCTGGTGATTGGAATATCAAACATTCGAATCGATCAATAATTTTTATTTTTATTCTAATTTTTAATATTTTCATAGTAGTTTAAAATAAATGAATCCATTAGAAAAAAAAACAAATTTGTAAACTAAACTATTAAAATCTTTTGATACACAATTTACTCACTGATCTAGAGCTGGTGATTGAGATATCAAACATTCGAATCGATCAATAATTTTTATTTTTATTATAATTTTTAATATTTTCATTAAAGTTTTAAATAAACGCATCGATTAGAACAAAACAAATTTGTAAACTAAAATATTTTAATTTTTGTAGACGAAATTCATACACAGCTTTAGAGCTGGTGATTGGGATATCAAACATTCGCATCGATCGAAAATTTTTATTTTTATTCTAATTTAAAATATTTGCATTGTAGTTCAAATAAATGTATCCATTAGAAAAAAATAAATTTGTATACTAAAATATTAAAAATTTTTTTAAAAGGAATTCACACACAGCTTTAGAGCTTTTGACTGAGATATCAAACATTCAAATCGATCAATAATATTGATATTTATTCCAATTTTTAATATTTTCATAGTATTTTAAAATAAATGTATCCATTAGAAAAAACAAATTTGTAAACTAAACTATTAAATGCTTTTGATACACAATTCACTCACTAATCTAGAGCTGGTAATTGGGATATTAAACATTTGAATCGATCAATAATTTTTGTTTTTATTCTAATTTTCAATATTTTCATAGTACTTTAAAATAAATGTATCCATTCGAAAGAAAACAAATTTGTAAACTTAACTATTAAAATTTTTTGATACAAAATTCACTCACTAATCTAGAGTTGGTAATTAGGGTTTTATACATTTGAATCGATCAATAATTTTGGTTTTTATTCTAATTTTTAATATTTTCATAGTACGTTAAAATAAATGTATCAATTAGAAAAAAACAAATTTGTAAACTAAACTATTAAAATCTTTTGATACATTATTCACTCACTGATCTAGAGCTGGTGATTGGGATATCAAACATTTGAATCGATCAATAATATTGATATTTATTCCAATTTTTATTATTTTCATAGTTGTTTAAAATAAATGTATCCATTAGAAAAAACAAATTTGTAAACTAAACTATTAAAAGCTTTTGATAAACAATTCACTCACTAATCTAGAGCTGGTAATTGGGATATTAAACATTTGAATCGATAAATAATTTTGATTTTTAGTCTAATTTTCAATATTTTCATAGTACTTTAAAATAAATGTATCAATTAGAAAAAAACAAATTTATAAACTAAACTATTAAAATCTTTTGATACACAATTCACTCACTGATCTAGAGCTGGTGATTGGGATATCAATCATTTGAATCGATCAGTAAATTTTTATTTTTATTCGAATTTTAAATATTATCATAGTAGTTTAAAATAAATGTATCAATTAGAAAAAAACAAATTTATAAACTAAACTTTTAAAACCTTTTGATACATAATTAACTCACTGATCTAGAGCTGGTGATTGGGATATCAAACATTTGAATCGATCAGTAATTTTTATTTTTATTCTAATTTTAAATATTTTCATAGTAGTTTAAAAAAAATGTATCGATTCGAAAAAAACAAATTTGTTAACTAATCTATTAAAATCTTTTAATACACAATTCACTTCCTGATATAGAGCTGGTAATTGGGATATCAAATATTAGGATCGATCAATAATTTTTATTTTTATTCTAATTTTTAATATTTTCATAGTTCGTTAAAATAAATGGTTCCATTTGTAAACTAAACAAATTTGTAAACTAACAAATTTTTAAACTAAACTATTAAAATCTTTTGATACCCAATTCATTTGCCGATCTTGAGCTGGTGATTGGGATATCAAACATTCGAATCGATAAATAATTTTTATTTTTATTCCAATTTTAAATATTTTCATAGTATTTTAAAATAAATGTATCCATTAGGAAAAACAAATTTGTAAACTAAACTATTAAAACCTTTTGACACTCAATTCACTCACTGTTTTAGGGCTGATGATTGGGATATCAAACATTCAAATCGATCAATAATTTTTATTTTTATTCTAATTTTTAATATTTTCATGGTAGTTTAAAATAAATTTATCCACTAGAAAAAACAAATTTGTAAACTAAACTATTAAAATTTTTTAAACACAATTCACTCACTAATCTAGAGCTGGTGATTGGGATATCAAACATTCGGATCGATCAATAATTTTATTTTTATTCTAATTTTTAAATATTTTCATAGTAGTTTAAAATAAATTTATCCATTAGAAAAAAACAAATTTGTAAACTAAACTATTAAAATATTTTGAAACACAATTCACTCGCTGATGTAGAGCTGGTGATTGAGATATCAAACATTCAAATTAATCAATAATTTTTATTTTTATTCTAATTTTTAATATTTTCATAATAGTTTAAAATAAATGTATCAATTATAAAAAACAAATTTGTAAACTAAACTATTATAATCTTTTGATACACAAGTCACTCACTGATCTAGAGGTAGTGATTGGGATATCAAACATTTAAATCGATCAATAATTTTGGTTTTTATTCTAATTTTTAATATTTTCATAGTACGTTAAAATAAATGTATCGAATAGAAAAAAACAAATTTGTGAACTGAACTATTAAAATCTTTTGATACATTATTCACTCACTGATCTAGAGCTGGTGATTGGGATATCAAACATTTGAATCGATCAATAATATTGATATTTATTCCAATTTTTATTATTTTCATAGTAGTTTAAAATAAATGTATCCATTAGAAAAAACAAATTTGTAAACTAAACTATTAAAAGCTTTTGATAAACAATTCACTCACTAATCTAGAGCTGGTAATTGGGATATTAAACATTTGAATCGATAAATAATTTTGATTTTTAATCTAATTTTCAATATTTTCATAGTACTTTAAAATAAATGTATCAATTAGAAAAAAACAAATTTATAAACTAAACTATTAAAATCTTTTGATACACAATTACCTCACTGATCTAGAGCTGGTGATTGGGATATCAATCATTTGAATCGATCAGTAAATTTTTATTTTTATTCGAATTTTAAATATTATCATAGTAGTTTAAAATAAATGTATCAATTAGAAAAAAACAAATTTATAAACTAAACTTTTAAAACCTTTTGATACATAATTAACTCACTGATCTACAGCTGGTGATTGGGATATCAATCATTTGAATCGATCAGTAATTTTTATATTTATTCTAATTTTAAATATTTTTATAGTAGTTTAAAATAAATGTATCCATTCGAAAAAAACAAATTTGTAAACTTAACTATTAAATACTTTTAATACACAATTTACTCCCTGATATAGAGCTGGTAATTGGGATATCAAACATTAGAATCGATCAATAATTTTGGTTTTTATTCTAATTTTTAATATTTTCATAGTACGTTAAAATAAATGTATTGATTCGAAAAAAACAAATTTGTAAACTAAACTATTAAAATCTTTTGAAACACAATTCACTCGCCGACCTTGAGCTGGTGATTGGGATATCAAACTTTCGAATCGATCAATAATTTTTATTTTTATTCCAATTTTTAATATTTTCATAGTATTTTAAAATAAATGTATCCATTAGAAAAAACAAATTTGTAAACTAAACTATTAAAATCTTTTGATACACAATTCACTCACTGTTTTAGAGCTAATGATTGGGATATCAAACATTCGAATCGATTAATAATTTTTATTTTTATTTTTTAATTTTTAATATTTTCATAATAGTTTAAAATAAATATATAGATTAGAAAAAAACAAACTTGTAATCTAAAATATTAGATTTTTTTTAAGACGAAATTCACGCACAGCCTTAGAGCTTTTGATTGAGATATTAAACATTCGAATCGATCAATAATTTTTATTTTGATTCAACTATAATATTTTCATAGGAGATTAAAATAAATGTATCCATTAGGAAAAAACAAATAAGTAAACTAAAATATTAAAACCTTTTGATAAACAATTCACTCACTGATCTAGAGCTGGTGATTGGGATATCAATCATTTGAATCGATCAGTAAATTTTTATTTTTATTCGAATTTTAAATATTATCATAGTAGTTTAAAATAAATGTATCAATTAGAAAAAAACAAATTTATAAACTAAACTTTTAAAACCTTTTGATACATAATTCACTCACTGATCTAGAGCTGGTGATTGGGATATCAAACATTCGAATCGATCAATAATTTTTATTTTTATTCTAATTTTAATTATTTTCATAGCAGTTTAAAATAAATGTATCAATTAGAAAAAAACAAATTTGTAAACTAAACTATTAAAATCTTTTGATACAAAATTCACTTACTAATCTTGGGCTGGTAATTGGGATATTAAACATTTGAATCGATCAATAATTTTGGTTTTTATTCTAATTTTTAATATTTTCATAGTACGTTAAAATAAATGTATCCATTCGAAAAAAACAAATTTGTAAACTAAACTATTAAAATATTTTGATACACAATTCACTCGCCGATCTTGAGCTGTAGATTGGGATATCAAACATTCGAATAGATAAATAATTTTTATTTTTATTCCAATTTTTAATATTTTCATAGAATTTTAAAATAAATTTATCCATTAGAAAAAACAAATTTGTAAACTAAACTATTAAAATCTGTTGACACTCGATTCACTCACTGTTTTAAGGCTGATGATTGGGATATCAAACATTCGAATCGATCAATTATTTTTATTTTTATTCGAATTTTAAATATTTTCATAGTAGTTTAAATTAAACGTATTTATTAAAAAAAAACAAATTTGTAAACTAAGCTATCAAAATCTTTTGATACACAATTCACTTACTGATCCAGAGCTGGTGATTGGGATATCAAACATTTGGATCGATCAATAATTTTTATTTTTATTCTAATTTTTAATATTTTCATAGAAGTTTAAAATAAATGTATCCATTCGAAAAAACAAATTTGTAAACTAATCTATTAAAATCTTTTAATACACAATTCACTTCCTGATATAGAGCTGGTAATTGGGATATCAAACATTAGAATCAATCAATAATTTTTATTTTTATTCTAATTTTTAATATTTTCATAGTACGTTAAAATAAATGTATCGATTAGAAAAAAAAACAAATTTGTAAACTAAACTATTAAAATCTTTTGATACACAATTCACTCTGTGATCTAGAGCTGGTGATTGGGATATCAAACATTCGAATCGATCAATACTATTGATATTTATTCCAATTTTTAATATTTTCATAGTAGTTTAAAATAAATGTATCCATTAGAAAAAACAAATTTGTAAACTAAACTATTAAAAGCTTTTGATACACAACTCACTCACTAATCTAGAGCTGGTAATTGGGATATTAAACATTTGAATTGATCAATAATTTTGGTTTTTATTCTAATTTTCAATATTTTCATAGTACTTTAAAATAAATGTATCCATTAGAAAAAAAACAAATTTGTAAACTAAACTATTAAAATCTTTTGATACAAAATTCACTCACTAATCTAGAGCTGGTAATTAGGATATTAAACATTTGAATCGATCAGTAATTTTTATTTTTATTCTAATTTTGAATATTTTCATAGTAGTTTAAAATAAATGTATCAATTCGAAAAAAACAAATTTGTAAACTTAACTATTTAAATCTTTTAATACACAAATCACTCACTGATCTAGAGCTGGTGATTATGATATCAAACATTTGAATCGATCAGTAATTTTTATTTTTATTCTAATTTTAAATATTTTCATATTAGTTTAAAAAAAATGTATCCATTCGAAAAAAACAAATTTGTTAACTAATCTATTAAAATCTTTTAATACACAATTCACTTCCTGATATAGAGCTGGTAATTGGGATATCAAACATTCAAATCAATCAATAATTTTTATTTTTATTATAATTTTTAATATTTTCATAGTACGTTAAAATAAATGTATCGATTAGAAAAAAACAAATTTGTGAAATAAAATTTGAAAATTTTTTTAGGTGAAATTCACACACAGCTTAAGAGCTGGTGATTGGGATACCAAACATTCGCATCGATCGAAAATTTTTATTTTTATTCTAATTTAAAATATTTGCATGGTAGTTCAAATAAATGTATCCATTAGAAAAATAGTTTCATAGTAGTTTAAAATAAATGAATCCATTAGTTAAAAGAACAAATTTTTAACTAAACTATTAAAATCTTTTGATACACAATTCACTCACTGATCTAGAGCTGGTGATTGGGATATCAAACATTTGAATCGATCAGTAATTTTTATTTTTATTCTAATTTTAAATATTTTCATAGTAGTTCAAAATAAATGTATCCATTCGAAAAAAACAAATTTGTAAACTTAACTATTTAAATTTTTTAATACAAAAATCACTCACTGATCTAGAGCTGGTGATTATGATATCAAACATTTGAATCGATCAGTAATTTTTATTTCTATTCTTATTTTAAATATTTTCATAGTAGTTTAAAAAAAATGTATCGATTCGAAAAAAACAAATTTGTTAATTAATCTATTAAAATCTTTTAATACACAATTCACTTCCTGATATAGAGCTGGTAATTGGGATATCAAACATTCAAATCAATCAATAATTTTTATTTTTATTATAATTTTTAATATTTTCATAAAAGTTTAAAATAAATGTATCGATTAGAAAAAAACAAATTTGTGAAATAAAATTTGAAAATTTTTTTAGACGAAATTCACACACAGCTTAAGAGCTGGTGATTGGGATACCAAACATTCGCATCGATCGAAAATTTTTATTTTTATTCTAATTTAAAATATTTGCATGGTAGTTCAAATAAATGTATCCATTAGAAAAATAGTTTCATAGTAGTTTAAAATAAATGAATCCATTAGTTAAAAGAACAAATTTTTAACTAAATTATTAAAATCTTTTGATACACAATTCACTCACTGATCTAGAGCTGGTGATTGGGATATCAAACATTTGAATCGATCAGTAATTTTTATTTTTATTCTAATTTTAAATATTTTCATAGTAGTTCATAAATAAATGTATCCATTCGAAAAAAACAAATTTGTAAACTTAGCTATTTAAATTTTTTAATACACAAATCACTCACTGATCTAGAGCTGGTGATTATGATATCAAACATTTGGATCGATCAATAATTTTTATTTTTATTCTAATTTTTAATATTTTCACAGAAGTTTAAAATAAATGTATCCATTCGAAAAAAACAAATTTGTAAACTAATCTATTAAAATCTTTTAATACACAATTCACTTCCTGATATAGAGCTGGTAATTGGGATATCAAACATTAGAATCAATCAATAATTTTTATTTTTATTCTAATTTTTAATATTTTCATAGTACGTTAAAATAAATGTATCGATCAGAAAAAAAAACAAATTTGTAAACTAAAGTATTAAAATCTTTTGATACAAAATTCACTCTGTGATCTAGAGCTGGTGATCGGGATATCAAACATTCAAATCGATCAATACTATTGATATTTATTCCAATTTTTAATATTTTCATAGTAGTTTAAAATAAATGTATCCATTAGAAAAAACAAATTTGTAAACTAAACTATTAAAAGCTTATGATACACAACTCACTCACTAATCTAGAGCTGGTAATTGGGATATTAAACATTTGAATTGATCAATAATTTTGGTTTTTATTCTAATTTTCAATATTTTCATAGTACTTTAAAATAAATGTATCCATTAGAAAAAAAACAAATTTGTAAACTAAACTATTAAAATCTTTTGATACAAAATTCACTCACTAATCTAGAGCTGGTAATTAGGATATTAAACATTTGAATCGATCAATAATTTTAGTTTTTATTCTAATATTAATATTTTCATAGTAGTTTAAAATAAATGTATCCATTCGAAAAAACAAATTTGTAAACTAAACTATTAAAATCTTTTGATACACAATTCACTCACTGATCTAGTGCTAGTGATTGGGATATCAAACATTCGAATCGATCAATAATTTTTATGTTTATTCGAATTTTAAATATTTTCATAGTAGTTTAAAATAAATGTATCAATTAGAAAAAAACAAATTTTTAACTAAACTATTAAAATCTTTTGATACACAATTCACTCACTGATCTAGAGCTGGTGATCGGGATATCAAACATTTGAATCGATCAGTAATTTTTATTTTTATTCTAATTTTAAATATTTTCATAGTAGTTTAAAATAAATGCATCCATTCGAAAAAAACAAATTTGTAAACTTAACTATTTAAATCTTTTAATACACAAATCACTCACTGATCTAGAGCTGGTGATTATGATATCAAACATTTGAATCGATCAGTAATTTTTATTTTTATTCTAATTTTAAATATTTTCATAGTAGTTTAAAATAATTGTATCCATTCGAAAAAAACAAATTTGTTAACTAATCTATTAAAATCTTTTAATACACAATTCACTTCCTGATATAGAGCTGGTAATTGGGATATCAAACATTCAAATCAATCAATAATTTTTATTTTTATTATAATTTTTAATATTTTCATAAAAGTTTAAAATAAATGTATCGATTAGAAAAAAAAAATTTGTGAAATAAAATTTGAAAATTTTTTTAGACGAAATTCACACACAGCTTAAGAGCTGGTGATTGGGATACCAAACATTCGCATCGATCGAAAATTTTTATTTTTATTCTAATTTAAAATATTTGCATGGTAGTTCAAATAAATGTATCCATTAGAAAAATAGTTTCATAGTAGTTTAAAATAAATGAATCCATTAGTTAAAAGAACAAATTTTTAACTAAACTATTAAAATCTTTTGATACACAATTCACTCACTGATCTAGTGCTAGTGATTGGGATATCAAACATTCGAATCGATCAATAATTTTTATGTTTATTCGAATTTTAAATATTTTCATAGTAGTTTAAAATAAATGTATCAATTAGAAAAAAACAAATTTTTAACTAAACTATTAAAATCTTTTGATACACAATTCACTCACTGATCTAGAGCTGGTGATCGGGATATCAAACATTTGAATCGATCAGTAATTTTTATTTTTATTCTAATTTTAAATGTTTTCATAGTAGTTTAAAATAAATGCATCCATTCGAAAAAAACAAATTTGTAAACTTAACTATTTAAATCTTTTAATACACAAATCACTCACTGATCTAGAGCTGGTGATTATGATATCAAACATTTGAAACGATCAGTAATTTTTATTTTTATTCTTATTTTAAATATTTTCATAGTAGTTTAAAAAAAATGTATCGTTTCGAAAAAAACAAATTTGTTAATTAATCTATTAAAATCTTTTAATACACAATTCACTTCCTGATATAGAGCTGGTAATTGGGATATCAAACATTAGGATCGATCAAAAATTGTGGTTTTTATTCTAATTTTTAATATTTTCATAGTACGTTAAAATAAATGTTTCCATTTGTAAACTAAACAAATTTGTAAACTAACAAATTTTTAAACTAAACTATTAAAATCTTTTGATACCCAATTCATTTGCCGATCTTGAGCTGGTAATTGGGATATCAGACATTCGGATCGATAAATAATTTTTATTTTTATTCCAATTTTAAATATTTTCATAGTATTTTAAAATAAATGTATCCATTAGGAAATCAAAATTTGTAAACTAAACTATTAAAACCTTTGACACTCAATTCACTCACTGTTTTAGGGCTGATGATTGGGATATCAAACATTCAAATCGATCAACAATTTTTATTTTTATTCTAATTTTTAATATTTTCATGGTAGTTTAAAATAAATTTATCCACTAGAAAAAACAAATTTGTAAACTAAACTATTAAAATTTTTTAAACACAATTCACTCACTAATCTAGAGCTGGTGATTGGAATATCAAACATTCGGATCGATCAATAATTTTTATTTTTATTCTAATTTTTAATATTTTCATAAAAGTTTAAAATAAATGTATCGATTAGAAAAAAACAAATTTGTGAAATAAAATATGAAAATTTTTTTAGACGAAATTCACACACAGCTTAAGAGCTTGTGATTGGGATACCAAACATTCGCATCGATCGAAAATTTTTATGTTTATTCTAATTTAAAATATTTACATGGTAGTTCAAATAAATGTATCCATTAGAAAAATATTTTCATAGTAGTTTAAAATAAATGAATCCATTAGATAAAAAAACAAATTTGTAAACTAAACTATTAAAATTTTTTAAACACAATTCACTCACTAATCTAGAGCTGGTGATTGGGATATCAAACATTCGGATCGATCAATAATTTTTATTTTTATTCTAATTTTTAATATTTTCATAATAGTTTAAAATAAATGTATCAATTAGAAAAAACAAATTTGTAAACTAAACTATTAAAAGCTTTTGCAAAACCATTTATGCAAAATTGAAGATTGGCTACGTACATGGCGAATAAAAGTAAATGAAGAAAAATCAACCCACGTTACATTTACGCTGAATAAGTGCAACTGTCCTACGGTGGAATTAAATGGTGTCATTATACCGCAGCGAACTAAAGTTAAATACTTAGGTTTACATCTAGATAGGAGGCTGACATGGAAAGAGCATATAGAAACGAAGCGCCATCAAATAAAGATATTATTCTCAAAAATGTATTGGCTAATAGGCAGAAATTCAAAATTATCTCTAGAAAATAAAGTTATCCTATATAAATCAATTATTATGCCAATATGGACATATAGCATTCAACTGTGGGGTTCTACTAGTGCATCAAATAAGGATATTCTGCAAAGATCTCAATCCAAAATACTAAGGAATATCACAAATGCTCCTTGGTATATTCGAAATGCGAACATACAAAGAGACCTTGGTGTTAAAACTGTGAACGAGATCATCAGGGAGTACAGCACGAAGTATTTTTTGAAACTAGAATCACATCCTAATGAATTGGCTAGGGATATTTTAAAACAGCCGAAGTATAGACGACTACAAAGAACAGATCCACTTGATTTAATGAATATATTATAAAAAAAAGTTGGTGTATAATATAGACTGTTATATAAATTAAATAATTGAGCCCATTAATAATAAGTATTAACATAGGTTAAGACTTAAAAAATGTAAATTAGCTTGTAAGATATGCGTACTTTTCGTTAGTTTCTTTAACAGAAAGATTCGAAAATAAAGCCATTGGCAGTAAAATTAAAAAAAAAAAAAAAAAAATTTCATTACTATTTATTTCATATGGCTGCATATGGTTAAGATCCTCATACTCCCTGAGAAACTGCCTATAAAGTTGACAAAATTGATCGTTTGTTTTGAAGCGACTCTCCATTGCTGTCAATCTTGATAGAACTTGCTGATATGTCGATTCTAATTCTTTAGGCAATTCCTTAAATGGCAACTTTGTTATAAACCTACAATTCTCTGCACGTCGTGTGGTTGTCCTGAACCATTCTTTACACTCCAGCTCTTCTTCGCTTAATTTGCTATTTTGAGTGACCTCTTCTATTGCCCAAAATCTTTCTAATGTAGCATCAATGTCGACGGTGGTGGCAAATGACCGGATTGTTGTTTTGATATCATCATCGTGCTTGCCCTCTACAATCCAACCTAGCTTGGTATTTTGAGCTCTTAAATTTGAACTGCCTAACTTTTTGATGCCATTCTCAAATAACTCGAACACTATCTCTGCACCAAGTAGTATATCGATCGTTCCAGGTTTATAAAAATTAGGATCAGCCAAGTCAATGCTGGATAGTCCTTGCATGCATCCGATATCAAATTCTAGGGCTGGTAATGATGATGTGATTTTTGGAATAATTAATGCGCTCAATGTTGATAATTGGATGGAATTGAATCTTGACGTTATTCGCAGAGTAGTAATTCCACGGGATATTCCGCCAATTACCTCACCAATTCCCGCTAGTAAGCTTCTACAGTTTCTCCGTGGTAATTTTAATTTCTACACCATCGTCTCGGTTATGAAAGATGTTTGTGATGCGGTGTCCAGCAATGCTCGGCATGTTCTCGGCACTCCTGTGTTATCTAGTATGTTAATAATTGCTGTGGGTAGCACTGCCTTCAAGGTACATTTTAATGCAACATGATCTTGAATGGCATGACGTGTGTGATGAGTTAGAGTAACACTCTCTTCAGTGTGATTGTTTACTTCCCTGTTAGTAGTTAAAGCAATTGATTGTGTGTCCATATGTAAAAGGGTATGATGTTTGTGAGAACATTGCCGACATCTCCCTCGAATTCTGCACTCGTACGCACCATGTCCTGGATTGAGACAATTGAACCACCTTTTGTGGCGGTTGATTATGTTTCTTCGGTCTTTAATTGATAGTTCACGGAATTTAACGCAGTCAATCAATCTGTGTTGTTGCTTTTGACACACTATACAATTAGTTTCAACAGTGGTAGTGAAACTAAGTTTGGATTTGCTCGATTGAATGTTAGATTTGGCTGATCGTACGGAATGCGTTTTCACTGATTCGAGCGCATCCATCCTTTTTATCAAAAAATCAAAAAACTCAGTAATCGATGGGAATTCGTTGGTTATATTTGTTTGGGCCCACATGCTTCGTGTTTCATCATCTAATTTCTGTAGTAGTAGATATATGAGCCAAGTGTCTCTTGCTTCGGCTTCATCACCTAATGCTTTCAACCCACGAACTACTTCATCGGATGTATCCAGTATCTTTCTTATATTTGATGCACTGGCTAAATGAACGCTTGGTTGTTCGATAAAGTTACGTAAGAATGCATTTACCGTGTGATGCTTACGGTCGTATCTTTGCTTAAGTTTTTTTGATGCTTCGATGTAATTTGATTCGGTAACCTTAAAATGCTTTACCAACGAATAAGCGTCTCCTCTAAGCAAACCGACCAAATATTGGAATTTTTGTGCTGGTGAAATGCTTTCTTTGCTATGAATACTGGAGTGGAATAGGTCAAAGAAGCTTTGCCATTCTGTGTAATCACCAGACTTTTGTACTTTTGTCCTTATTGGATGTTCCGAAGTTAGATGGCTGGTGGTTTATTAAAATATTTTAATATTTTAATAGGTTAATAAAATTCTCTGTTTTGTATGCTTATTCCTCGACAGTTTTTTTGGTTGTGTCTTAAATTTTATTCTGATCATGTCAAAATAGTTTTACAAAATGGTGGTTAATTCATATTAATTACGGCAGATGTCTATCCTATAATTTATTTTAACTTACGTTGATTTGCACTAGATAGTTTATGATTTAAACTAGATTTGTAAAGTTTGTAAGTTTTATACATTTGTAAGGCTTTCATTTGACTGTGCACATTTGTAAAGTTTTCAATTGATTTTAGTTTCCAAATGCAAGAGTTCAAGTAAACAATGGGAAAAGCTATATAAGGTAAACATTATATAAATATACATAAAATGGTTTCATTAATGATAATTATTTGATTTTAGATGATGTGAATTTCATATTGACAGCTATTGGACGAACTCAAACAAATTCACTCACTGATCTAGAGCTGGTGATTGGGATATCAAACATTCGAATTGATCAATAATTTTTATTTTTTTTCTAATTTTTAATAATTTCATAGTAGTTTAAAAAAAATGTATCCATTAGAAAAAAACAAATTTGTAAACTAAAATATTAAAATCTTTTGAAACACAATTCACTCACTGATCTACAGATAGTGATTGAAATATCAAACATTTGAATCGATCAATAACTTTGATTTTTATTCAACTTTTTAATGTGTTCATAGTAGTTTAAAATAAATGTATCCAATATGAAAAAACAGGCGTGCAAACTGAAATATTAAAATTTTTTGATACGCAATTCACTGACTGATACAGACCTGGTGATTGGGATATCAAACATTCGAATAGATCAATAATTTTTATTTTTATTCTAATTTTTAATATTTTCATTGTTGTTTAAAATAAATTTATCCATTAGAAAAATACAAATTTGTGTTCTAAACTTCTAAAATCTTTTGATACACAATTCACTCACTGATCTAGAGCTGGTGATTGAGGTATCAAACATTTGAATCGATCAATAATTTTTATTTTTATTCTAATTTTTAATATGTTCATAGTAAGTTAAAATAAATGTATCCATTAGAAAAAGACAAATTTGTTAATTAAAATATTAAAATCTTTTGATATATAATTCACTCACTGATCTTCAGATGGTGATTGATATATCAAACATTTAAATCGATCAATAACTTTGATTTTTATTCTAATTTTAAATATTTTCATAGTACGTTAAAATAAATGTATCGATTAAGAAAAAACAAATTTGTAAACTAAAATATTAAAATCTTTTGATAAACAATTCACTCACTGATCTAGAGCTGGTGACTGGGATATCAAATATTCGAATCGATCAATAATTTTTATTTTTATTCTAATTTTAAATATTTTCATAGTAGTTTAAAATAAATGTATCCATTAGAAAAAAACAAATTTGTAAATTAAAATATTCAAAAAATTTTAGACGAAATATTCGCAGCTTTAGAGCTTTTCATTGTGATATCAAACATTCGAATCGATCAAAAATTTTGATTTTTATTCAACTTTTTAATATTTTCATAGTAGTTTAAAATAAATGTGTCCATTAGAAAAAGACAAATTTGTAAACTAAAATATTAAAATCTTTTGATACACAATTTGCTCACTGTTCTAGAGCTGGTGATTGGGATATCAAGCATCCGAATCGATCAATAATTTTTATTTTTATTCTAATTTTTAATATTTTCATGGAAGTTTAAAATAACAGTATCGATTAGAAAAAAACAAATTTGTAAACTAAAATATTAAAATTTTTTGATACAAAATTCACTTACTGATCTAGAGCTGGTGATTGGGATATCAAACATTCGAAACGATAAATAATTTTTATATTTATTCTAATTTTTAATATTTTCATAGGATTATAAAAGAAATGTATCGATTAGGAAAAAACAAATTTGTAAACTAAAATATTATAATCTTTTGATACATAATTCACTCACTGATCTAGAGCTGGTGATTGGGATATCAGACATTTGAATCGATAAATAATTTTTATTTTTATTTTATTTTTAAATATTTTCATAGTAGTTTAAAATAAATGCATCCATTCGAAAAAAACAAATTTGTAAAATAAACTATTCAAATCTTTTGATACACAATTCACTCACTGATCGAGAAATGGTGATTAAGATATCAAACATTCGAAACGATCAATAATTTTTATTTTTATTTTAATTTTTAATATTTTCATAGTAGTTTAAAATAAATGTATCCATTTGAAAAAAACAAATTTGTAAACTTAACTAATAAAATCTTTTTAAACACAATTCACTCACTGTTTTAGAGGTGGTGATTGGGATATCAAATGTTCAAATCGATCCATAATTTTTATTTTTATTCTAATTTTTAACATTTTCACAGTAGTTTAAAATAAATTATTCTATTAGACAAAACAAATTTGTAAACTAAACTATTAATATCATTTGATACACAATTCACTCACTAGTCTAGAGTTGGTGATTGAGGTATCAAACATTCGAATCGATCAATAATTTTTATTTTTATTCTAATTTTAAATATTTTAATAGTAGTTTAACATAAATGTCTCAATTAGATAAAAACAAATTTGTGAACTAAACTATTAAAATATTTTGATACACAATTCACAATTCACTCACTGATCTAGAGCTGGTGATTGGGATATCAAACATTCTAATCGATCAATAATTTTTATTTTTATTCTAATTTTAAATATTTTCATATTAGTTTAAAATAAATGTTTCGATTAAAAAAAAACAAATTTGTAAACTAAAATATTAAAATCTTTTGATAAACAATTCTGTTTGAGTTGGTTGATCAGCAATGGTTTGTGGCGTCAATGCAATTAACCCGGCTAATGCTGATGGTTGATTTTCCTTGTAAAATCTAATTCCGTTTTCTTAAAAACAAGGGGGATGTACTTTTGTCCTTATTGGATGTTCCGAAGTTAGATGGCTGGTGGTTTATTAAAATATTTTAATAGGTTAATAAAATTCTCTGTTTTGTATGCTTATTCCTCGACAGTTTTTTTGGTTGTGTCTTAAATTTTATTCTGATCATGTCAAAATAGTTTTATAAAATGGTGGTTAATTCATATTAATTACGGCAGATGTCTATCCTATAATTTATTTTAACTTACGTTGATTTACACTAGATAGTTTATGATTTAAACTAGATTTGTAAAGTTTGTAAGTTTTATACATTTGTAAAGTTTTCATTTGACTGTGTACATTTGTAAGGTTTTCATTTGACTGTGTACATTTGTAAAGTTTTCAATTGATTTTAGTTTCCAAATGCAAGAGTTCAAGTAAACAATGGGAAAAGCTATATAAGGTAAACATTATATAAATATACATAAAATGGTTTCATTAATGATAATTATTTGATTTTAGATGATGTGAATTTCATATTGACAGCTATTGGACCAACTCGAACATACTCCCCGGGTTGGATCATCTTAAGATTCAAGGATTGGAAGACGGCATAGCTTTTGAATTGGGCGTTTGAGTATGCCAGTTTTTGTCTTCATTTCGGCCACTCGAACGTAACCATCAATGCCCGGGAATACTTTTGTTACTCGCCCCATTAACCATTGACCAGGAGACAAATTATTGTCATGTATTAAGACGACATCGTTCAACGCTAATTTTGTATTTTGTTGCTTTCATTTGTACCTCCGCTGTAGTGTAGTTAGATATTCTATTTGCCATTGCTTCCAGAATTGATGGAAAATTTGCTTAATGACGTCCTATCTTGCATGAGGATTCCAATTTTGCTCAGTGACAACCTCTGGAAGTTGTTGAATTGGGCGCCCAATCAGATAGTGACCAGGCATGAGAAATTCTAGGTCATCAGTGTGGCTGAAACAGATTGGTCTGGAGTTTAGAAGACCTTCAATCTGCACCGTTAGCGTTGAGAACACTTCGAGCGTAAGTATAGACTCACCCACGGTTCTTGTGATTTGTATTTTAGTGGACTTGACTGCACTTTCCCAAAGCCAACCTTGATGGAGAGATGCTGGTGGAATAAATTGCCAATGTATCTTGTCTTTCAAAAGGCTAGAAGAAATATAATCTTTATTATTACTTAAAAACTCATAAACTTCATCTAGTTGGTTTCGTGCGCCGACAAAATTTGTAGCATTGTCACAATAAATTGTGTGGCATATGCCTCTTCTGTTAAAAAATCTCCGTAATGCACCCAGGAATGATTCGGTAGTAAGGTTCATGCAAATTTCAATGTGCAATGCATGTGTGCTGAAGCATATAAAAATAGCCAGATACGCTTTTGAGGGTATCGAACCTCGTCGTCGGATAGCATGTATTTTAAAGGGCCCACAAAAGTCGACTCCGATCGCACCAAATGCCACCGTATGTCTTACTCTATCTTTCGGCAGCTGTCCCATTACCTGATTCATCATCTTTGGATTCTGTCTCAAACATTTGATACATCTTCGGAATACTTTTTTGGCCACATCCTTTTCTCTAATAATCCAGTAGTTTTGTCGCACTTGATTTGTCAATAGATATGTACCTGGATGCTGATTGGTGATTTGGATGAAATTATAGCTGGATGCTTTGTGTTGTATGGCAATTGTGAGTTTTCTAATCTCTCATAACTCCTTCTATATCGAGAAAGGGATTGAGTTGGTTTAACTGACTTTTGCTGTGTATTACCTTGGATTTCAGTAGACAGTGATAATCATCAGGGAAATAGATCTTTTGCCAATACAAAAGTATTTTTTGGCTGATTTTTTCGAGTTCCGCCGGGGTTAGCGGTCCAATTCGAGTTTCTTGTTGATTCTTTCTGGCTTTTAAATTGTCGAAAAATCTGAACACATAACAAAGAATTTTACTCAGTTTGAAGAAGCTGGAATACTTCAGACTTAATTGCATAAATATGTCAGGTTTTGACTCTAGTTTAACAATTGTTTTCTAAGTACTGGTGGTGTATACTTCAATCTGGATTTCTTCTTTTGTTTTTGGAATGTCCGATTGTTCAGGCCACTTATTTTCATCCTTGGCAAGCCATGCTGGCCCGTTCCACCATAATTTGTCGTTTGATATTTCTCTGGCGGATTTCCCACAGGTTGCACAGTCGGCTGGATTCTGTTTAGACGGAATGTGACGCCATCGGTCTCGTTTGTATTTACCGATGATTTCTGCTGTGCGGTTAGCAACAAACTTACTTCAACGTCTTGGCTGGCTGGATAACTAATCGAGAACTATTTTAGAATCAGTCCATAATGTTGGCACTATTGGCTCTATTGATAAAATCTCGTTTATTTTTTTACTAGCCGGCATAAAAGTACTGCACTCATTAACTCAAGTCTCGGTATACTGACTTGTTTCAGTGGTGCCACTTTAGTCTTTGCGCAAATTAGAGTTGTAGTGTATCCTTCATTGCTTCTAGATCGAGCATAAACAGCTGCTGCATAAGCCCATTTACTCGCATCACAAAATCCGTGTATGGAAAAACTATTTGACTTAGTGATACAACGAGGAATTTTTATCATTGGTATTTGACGGAGATTGTTTCTGAGATCGATCCATGATGATTGTGCTTTTGGTGGCAGCTGTTCATCCCAGTCAATCTTTTTGAGCCACAAACTTTGAAACAATATTTTGATCCAAATAATTATTGGTGCTAACAGCCCCAACGGGTCGAAGATCTTGCTTGCTTCCGACAAGAAACTTCGTTTGGTATGTACTGTCCGGTTTTCTAAATGGACTTGGAATATCAAGTGATCTGAGTTGGCGTCCTAAGCTATTCCTAAAACCTTTATTGGTTCTGGATGATCGGAAAATACTTTCAAGCCGTCGGATTGATTGGTTCTAAAGAGGCTGCGCATTTGTGAATCATTGGAAGACAGCTTTTTTAAGTTGAAACCTCCACTGCTTAGGATATTATTGATGTCGTCCTTTAACTTAATCAAATCGCATAGTGTTGAAGCACCAGTCATTAGATCATCCACATAAATATCTTGAGCTATAGCTCGGCATGCTTTCGGTGATTCTGCTTGGTGTAAGCTAGCCAGTTCTTTAAGCATCTCGTCGCCATGAATGATGCAGACGCCATGCCGTAAGCTATAGTTTTTAGTACGTATGGGCATATCTCTTGTTTGTCATTGCGCCACAAAATCACCTGATGCTTGGTGTCTTTGTGATCTACCCAAATCTGTCAATACATTTTCTCGATGTCGCCGACTAGCACATATGGATGCTGTCTGAATCGCGTTAGTATTTGGAACATGGTTTATTGAATGTTCGGGCCTACCTTCAAATATTGATTTAGCGAAGCACCTGTGGTTGATTTTGCAGATGCATCGAATACTACGCGAAGTTTGGTGGTACTGCTACTTGTCTTGAGCACACCGTGATGAGGTAATATGTATTTTCCCTGAATTTCATTACTATTTATTTCATATGGCTGCATATGGTTAAGATCCTCATACTCCCTGAGAAACTGCCTATAAAGTTGACAAAATTGATCGTTTGTTTTGAAGCGACTCTCCATTGCTGTCAATCTTGATAGAGCTGGCCGATATGTCGATCCTAATTCTTTAGGCAATTCCTTAAATGGCAACTTTGTTATAAACCTACAATTCTCTGCACGTCGTGTGGTTGTCCTGAACCATTGATTTTACATATGGACACACAATTGATTGTGTGTCCATATGTAAAAGGGTATGATGTTTGTGAGAACATTGCTGACATCTTCCTCGAATTCTGCACTCGTACGCACCATGTCCTGGATTGAGACAATTGAAGCACCTTTTGTGGCTGTTGATTATGTTTCTTCGGTCTTTAATTGATAGTTCACGGAATTTAACGCAGTCAATGTAACGCAGTTTCATGTGTTGTTGCTTTTGACACACTATACAATTAGTTTCAACAGTGGTAGTGAAACTAAGTTTGGATTTGCTCGATTGAATGTTAGATTTGGCTGATCGTACGGAATGCGTTTTCACTGATTCGAGCGCATCCATCCTTTTTATCAAAAAATCAAAAAACTCAGTAATGGATGGGAATTCGTTGGTTATATTTGTTTGGGCCCACATGCTTCGTGTTTCATCATCTAATTTCTGTAGTAGTAGATATATGAGCCAAGGGTCCCTTGCTTCGGCTTCATCACCTAATGCTTTCAACCCACGAACTACTTCATCGGATGTATCCAGTATCTTTCTTTTATTTGATGCACTGGCTAAATGAACGCTTGGTTGTTCGATAAAGTTACGTAAGAATGACTTTACCGTGTGATGCTTACGGTCGTATCTTTGCTTAAGTTTTTTTGATGCTTCGATGTAATTTGATTCGGTAACCTTAAAATGCTTTACCAACGAATAAGCGTCTCCTCTAAGCAAACCGACCGAATATTGGAATTTTTGTGCTGGTGAAATGCTTTCTTTGCTATGAATACTGGAGTGGAATAGGTCAAAGAAGCTTTGCCATTCTGTGTAATCACCAGAGAACGTCGGAATCTGTAATTTGGCCAAGCGCACCTCTGGGGCAGTATTCATATTAGTCATATTCAAACTCGTGTCATTGGCACTACTACTCATTTCACCAAGACCATGTTTTCTAATCCATGTGTTTAGTTTGGATACAATTGTGTAATATGCTTCCTCCGCCTCCTCTAATTTTGACTCAATTGCACTATCGATGGCAAATAAGCGCGCTTCGATCTCGGCTATTTAGTCTTAAACTTCCTTAGCCCTATTTGCCTTAATGCGCATTTCTTCACTCGATTCCGTTGAATTCTCGTTTATGCTATTTGCGAATTTTAATAATTTTTTTAAAATTCCTCTAAATATGGAGCGTTGTTTTTTCAAACCTTCTAATTCACTCATTTTGTGTAATAACTTCACTACACGTGGTTTCACTATGTTCTATAGTTTTCACCGGTTCTTCTAATACAATATAGTTTTACTTATAATTGTTAATTATATCACTAATTATTGCTATACAGAGTATCACTAGAATTCGGATTTTAATTTGCAAATGAATTCTACTTACTGTATATCCGGCTCGAAGGACCAATGTTTGAGTTGATTGATCAGCAAAGGGTTGTGGCGTCAATGCAATTAACCCGGCTAATGCTGATGGTTGATTTTCCTTGTAAAATCTAACTCCGTTTTCTTAAAAACAAGGCGGATGTACTTTTGTCCTTATTGGATGTTCCGAAGTTAGATGGCTGGTGGTTTATTAAAATATTTTAATATTTTAATAGGTTAATAAAATTCTCTGTTTTGTATGCTTATTCCTCGACAGTTTTTTTGGTTGTGTCTTAAATTTTATTCTGATCATGTCAAAATAGTTTTACAAAATGGTGGTTAATTCATATTAATTACGGCAGATGTCTATCCTATAATTTATTTTAACTTACGTTGATTTACACTAGATAGTTTATGATTTAAACTAGATTTGTAAAGTTTGTAAGTTTTATACATTTGTAAGGCTTTCATTTGACTGTGTACATTTGTAAGGTTTTCATTTGACTGTGTACATTTGTAAGGTTTTCAAATGATTTTAGTTTCCAAATGCTTGAACTCTTGCACAATGTGAAATGCTCTAAAAGGTAAACATTATATAAATATACATAAAATGGTTTCATTAATGATAATTATTTGATTTTAGATGATGTGAATTTCATATTGACAGCTATTGGACGAACTCAAACAAATTCACTCACTGATCTAGAGCTGGTGATTGGGATATCAAACATTCGAATTGATCAATAATTTTTATTTTTTTTCTAATTTTTAATAATTTCATAGTAGTTTAAAATAAATGTATCCATTAGAACAAAACAAATTTGTAAACTAAAATATTAAAATCTTTTGAAACACAATATACTCACTGATCTACAGATAGAGATTGAAATATCAAACATTTGAATTGATCAATAACTTTGATTTTTATTCAACTTTTTAATATGTTCACAGTAGTTTAAAATAAATGTATCCAATATGAAAAAACAGACGTGTAAACTAAAATATTAAAATTTTTTGATACTTAATTCACTGACTGATATAGACCTGGTGATTGGGATATCAAACATTCGAATAGATCAATAATTTTTATTTTTATTCTAATTTTTAATATTTTCATAGAAGTTTAAAATAAATGTGTCCATTTGAAAAAAACAAATTTGTAAACTAAACTATCAAATCTTTTGAAACACAATTCACTTACTGATCCAGAGCTGGTGATTGGGATATCATACATTTGAATTGATCAATAATTTTTATTTTTATTCTAATCTTTTTATTTTCATAGTAGTTTAAAATAAATTTATCCATTAGAAAAAAACAAATTTGTAAACTAAACTATTAAAATCTTTTGATACACAATTTACTCACAGATCTTGAACTGGTGATTGATATATCAAACATTAGATTCGATCAATAATTTTTATTTTTATTTTAATTTTAAATATTTTCATAGTAGTTTAAAATAAATGTATCCATTAGAAAAAAAAAATTTGTAAACTAAACTGTTTAAATCTTTTGATACACAATTCACTTCTTGATATAGAGCTGGTAATTGGGATATCAAACATTAGAATCAATCAATAATTTTGGTTTTTATTCTAATTTTTAATGTTTTCATAGTACGTTAAAATAAATGTATCGAATAGGAAAAAACAAATTTGTAAACTAAACTAGTCAAATCTTTTGCTAAGCAATTCACTCACATATCTCAAGCTGGTGATTGAAATATCAAACATTTGAATCGATCAATAATTTTGATTTTTATTCAACTTTTTAATATGTTCATAGGAGTTTAAAATAAATGTATTCATTAGAAAAAAACAAATTTGTAAACTAACCCATTAAAATCTTTTGGTACAAAATTCACTCACTTATTTACAGCTGGTGATTGGAATATCAAACAATCGAATCAATCAATAATTTTTATTTTTATTATAATTTTTAATATTTTCATAATAGTTTAAAATAAATGTTTCGATTAGAAAAAAACAAATTTGTTATCTTAAATATTAAATTTTTTTAAAAGAAATTCAAACACAGCTTTAGAGCTTTTGATTCAGTTATTAAACATTCGAATAGATCAATAATTTTCATTTTAATTAAACTTTAATATTTTCATGGTAGTTTAAAATAAATGTATACATTAGGAAAAAACAAATTTGTAAACTAAACTATTATAATCTTTTGATACACAATTCACTCACTAATCTAGAGCTAGTGACTGGGATATCAAAAATTTGTATCGATCAACAATTTTTATTTTTATTCTTATTTTAAATATTTTCATAGTAGTTTAAAATGAATGTAACCATTAGGAAAAAATAAATTTTTAAACTAAAATATTAAAATATTTTGATATATTTTAATCGATAGATAATTCACTCACAGATCTAGAGCTGGTAATTGGGATATCAAACATTTGAACCGAACAATAATTTTGGTTTTATTCTAATTTTTAATATTTTCATAGTAGTTTAAAATTTATGTTTCCATTAGAAAAAACGAATTTGTAAATTAAAGTATTAAAATCTTTTAAAACACAAATCACTCACTGTTTTAGAGCTGGTGATTGGGATATCAAACATTTAAATCCTTCAATAATTTTAATTTTTATTCTAATTTTTAATATTTTCATGGTAGTTTATAATAAATGTATCCATTAGAAAAAAACAAATTTGTAAACTAAACTATTAAAATATGTTGATACACAATTCACTCACTGATCTTGACCTGGTGATTTAGATATCAAACATTCGAATCGATCAATAATTTTTATTTTAATTCTAATTTTTAATATTTTCATTGTAGTTTAAAATAAATGTATCCATTAGAAAAAAACAAATTTGTAAACTAAACCTTTAAAATCTTTTGGTACACAATTCACTTACTTATCCACAGCTGGTGATTGGAATGTCAAACATTCGAAACGATTTATAATTTTTATTTTTATTCTAATTTTAAATATTTTCATAGTAGTTTAAAATAAACGTTTCCATTAGAAACAAACAAATTTGTAAACTAAACTATTAAAATCTTTTGATACACAATTCACTCACTGATCCAGAGCTGGTGATTGAGATATCAAGCATCCGAATCGATCAAACATTTTTATTTTTATTCTAATTTTTAATATTGTCACAGAAGTTTAAAATAAATGTATCCATTAGGAAAAACCCAATTTTAGAGCTAAAATTTTAAAATTTTTTTAGACGATATTCACCCACGGTTTAAGAGCTTTTGTGTGATTTATCAAACTTTTGAACCGATAAATAATTTTGATCTAAATTCAACTTTTTAATATTTTTATAGAAGTTTAAAATAAATGTATCGATTAGGCAAAAACAAATTTGTAAATTAAAATATTAAAATCTTTTGATACACAATTCACTCACTGATCTAGAGCTAGTGATTGGGATATGAAACATTTAATTCGATAAATAATTTTTATATATTTATTCTAATTTTAAATATTTTCATAGTAGTTTAAAATATTTGTATCCATATCCATTAGGAAAAAACAAATTTGTTAGCTAAAATATTAAAATCTTTTGATACACAATTCACTCACTGATCTAGAGCTGGTGATTGGGATATCAAATATTCGAATCGATCAGTAGTTTTTTATAATAGTTTAAAATAAATGTTTCCATTAGAAAAAACAAATTTGTTAACTAAACTATTAAAATATTTTGATAGACAATCCACTTACTGATCTAGAGCTGGTGATTGAGATATCAAACATTCGAATCAATCAATAATTATTATTTTTATTATAATTTTTAATATTTTCTAAATAGTTTAAACTAAATGTATCAATTAGAAAAAAACAAATTTGTAATCTAAAATATTAAAATCTTTTGATATACAATTCAATCACTGATCTAGAGCTGGTGATAAGGATATCAAACATTCGAATCGATCAATAATTTTTATTTTTATTCTAATTTTAAATATTTTTTTTTAGACGAAATTCACAGACAGCTCTAGAGCTTTTGATTGTGATATTATACATTCGAATCGATCAATAAATTTTATTTTTATTCTAATTTTAAATATTTTCATAGTAGTTTAAAATAAATGTATCGATTAAGAAAAAACAAATTTGTAAACTAAAATATTAAAATTTTTTTATAAACAATTCACTCACTGATCTAGAGCTGATGACTGGGATATCAACATTCATAAATAAAAATAAAAATTATTGATCGAATCGATCAATAATTTTTATTTTTATTCTAAATTTAAATATTTTCATAGGAGCTTAAAATAAATGTATCCATTAGAAAAAACAAATTTGTAAACTAAAATATTAAAAAAATTTTAGACGAAATTTTCACAGCTTTAGAGCTTTTGTTTAAGATATCAAACATTCGAATCGATCAAAAATTTTGATTTTTAATCAACTTTTTAATATTTTCATAGTAGTTTAACATTAATGTTACCATTAGAAAAAGACAAATTTGTAAACTAAAATATTAAAATCTTTTGATACACAATTCACTCACTGATCTACAGATGGTGATTGAAATATCAAACATTTGAATCGATCAATAACTTTGATTTTTATTCAACTTTTTATTATGTTCATAGTAGTTTAAAATTAATGTATCCAATAAAAAAAAACAGGAGTTTAAACTAAAATATTAAAATCATTTGATACGCAATTAACTGACTGATCTAGACTTGGTGATTGGGAATTCAAACATTCGAATCGATCAATAATTTTTATTTTTATTCTAATTTTAAATATTTTCATATAAGTTTAAAATAAATGTAAATTTATAAACTAAACTATTAAAATCTTTTTAAACACAATTCACTCGCTGTTTTAGAGGTGGTGATTAGGATATCATATATTCAAATCGATCCATAATTTTTATTTTTATTCTTATTTATATATTGTTGAGTGAGAATACCATTCTGTCACTGTAAAATAAAAATTTTTTATTATCACATTAAAGAAAGTTTTACTTCTTTGCTGTAAATAATTTTTACTTTTTGTATATAAAACTAAAAGTATTGAATTCTTTGTTTTTATTAAAACAAGGTTTTCTTATTTCGTTTTATTAAAATTAAAAAAAGAATAATCTAATTTTTAGTATTTTCATAGTAGTTTAAAATAAATTTATCAATTAGAAAAAACAAATTTGTAAACTAAGCAATAAAAATCGTTTGATACACAATTCACTCGCTGATCTAGAGCTGGTGATTGAGGTATCAAACATTCGAATTGATCTATAATTTTTCTTTCTATTCTAATTTTTAATATTTTCATAGTAGTTTAAAATAAATTTATTCATTAGAAAAAACAAATTTGTAAACTAAACTATTAAAATCTTTTGATATACAATTCAAGCACTGATCTAGAGCTGGTAATAAGGATATCAAACATTCGAATCGATCAATAATTTTTATTTTTATTCTAATTTTAAATATTTTCATAGTAGTTTAAAATAAATGTATCAAATAGACAAAAACAAATTTGTAAACTAAACTGTTTAAATCTTTTGAAACACAATTTACTGACTGATCTAGAGCTGGTGATTGGGATATCAAACATTCGAATCGATCACTAATATTTATTTTTATTTTAATTTTAAATATTTTCATTGTAGTTTATAATAAATTTATACATTAGATAAAACCATTTTTTAAACTAAACTATTAAAATATTTTGATACACAATTCACCCACTTATCTACAGCTGGTGATTGAAATATCAAACATTTGAATCGATCAATAATTTTGATTTTTATTCAACTTTTTTGTATGTTCATAGTAGTTTAAAATTGATGTATCGATTAGAAAAAAACAAATTTGTAAACTAAACTATTCAAATCTTTTACTAAACAATTCACTCACTTATCTCAAGCTGCTGATTGAAATATCAAACATTTGAATCGATCAATACTTTTGATTTTTATTCAACTTTTTAATATGTTCAACGTAGTTTAAAATAAATGTATCCATTAGGAAAACAAATTTGTAAACAAAACTATTAAAATCTTTTGATACAAAATTCACTTACTAATCTAGAGCTGGTGATTGGGATGTCAAACATTCGAATCGATCAATAATTTTTATTTTTATTCTAATTTTTATTATTTTCATAGTAGTTTAAAATAAATGTTTCCATTAGAAAAAAACCAATTTGTAAACTAAACTATTCAAATATTTTGACAGACAATCCACTTACTGATCAAGAGCTGGTGATTGGGATATCAAACATTCGAATCGATCACTAATTTTTATTTTTATTTTAATTTTAAATATTTTCATTGTAGTTTATAATAAATTTATACATTAGATAAAACCAATTTTTAAACTAAACTATTAAAATCTTTTGAAACACAATTCACCCACTTATCTACAGCTGGCGATTGAAATATCAAACATTTGAATCGATCAATAATTTTGATTTTTATTTAACTTTTTGTATGGTCATAGTAGTTTAAAATAAATGTATCCATTAGGAAAAAACAAATTTGTAAACTAAACTTGTCAAATCGTTTGCTAAGCAATTCACTCACTTATCTCAAGCTGGTGATTGAAATATCAAACATTTGGATCGATCAATAATTTTGATTTTTATTCAACTTTTTGTATGTTCATAGTAGTTTAAAATAAATTTATTCATTAGAAAAAAACAAATTTGTAAACTAACCCATTAAAATCTTTTGCTAAGCAATTCACTCACTTATTTACAGCTGGTGATTGGAATATCAAACATTCTAATCAATCAATAAATTTTATTTTTATTATAATTTTTAATATTTTCATAATAGTTTAAAATAAATGTTTCGATTAGAAAAAAACAAATTTGTAATCTTAAATATTAAATTTTTTTAGACGAAATTCATACACAGCTTTAGAGCTTTTGATTCAGTTATTAAACATTCGAATCGATCAATAATTTTCATTTTAATTCAACTATAATATTTTCATGTAGTTTAAAATAAATTTATACATTAGGAAAAAACAAATTTGTAAACTAAACTATTATAATCTTTTGATACACAATTCACTCACTTATCTAGAGCTAGTGACTGGGATATCAAACATTTGTATCGATCAACAATTTTTATTTTTATTCTAATTTTAAATATTTTCATAGTAGTTTAAAATGAATGTATCCATTAGGAAAAAATAAATTTTTAAACTAAAATATTATAATCTTTTGATATATTTGAATCGATAGATAATTCACTCACAGATCTAGAGCTGGTAATTGGGATATCAAACATTTGAATCGAACAATAATTTTGGTTTTATTCTAATTTTTAATATTTTCATAGTAGTTTAAAATAAATGTATCCATTAGAAAAAACGAATTTTTAAACTAAAGTATTAAAATCTTTTAAAACACAAATCACTCACTGTTTTAGAGCTGGTGATTGGGATATCAAACATTTAATTCCTTCAATAATTTTAATTTTTATTCTAATTTTTAATATTTTCATGGTAGTTTATAATAAATGTATCCATTAGAAAAAAACAAATTTGTAAACTAAACTATTAAAATATGTTGATACACAATTCACTCACTGATCTTGACCTGGTGATTGAGATATCAAACATTCGAATCGATCAATAATTTTTATTTTAATTCTAATTTTTAATATTTTCATAGTAGTTTAAAATAAATGTATCCATTAGAAGAAAACAAATTTGTAAACTAAACCTTTAAAATCTTTTGGACACAATTTACTTACTTATCTACAGCTGGTGATTGGAATGTCAAACATTCGAAACGATTTATAGTTTTTATTTTTATTCTAATTTTTAATATTTTCATAGTAGTTTTAAATAAACGTATCCATTAGAAACAAACGAATTTGTAAACTAAATTATTAAAATCTTTTGATACACAATTCACTCACTGATCTAGAGCTGGTGATTGAGATATCAAACATCCGAATCGATCAATAATTTTAATTTTTATTCTAATTTTAAATAGTTTCATAGTAGTTTAAAATAAATGTATCCATTAAAAAAAAAACAAATTTATAAACTAAACTATTAAAATCTTTTTAAACACAATTCACTCGCTGTTTTAGAGGTGGTGATTAGGATATCATATATTCAAATCGATCCATAATTTTTATTTTTATTCTAATTTATATATTGTTGCGTGAGAATACCATTCTGTCACTGTAAAATAAAAAAATTTTATTATCACATTAAAGAAAGTTTTACTTCTTTGCTGTAAATAATTTTTAATTTTTGAATATAAAATTAGAAGTATTGAATTCTTTGTTTTTATTAAAACAAGGTTTTCTTATTTCGTTTTATTAAAATTAAAAAAAGAATAATCTAATTTTTAGTATTTTCATAGTAGTTTAAAATAAATTTATCAATTAGAAAAAACAAATTTGTAAACTAAGCTATTAAAATCGTTTGATACACAATTCACTCGCTGATCTAGAGCTGGTGATTGAGGTATCAAACATTCGAATTGATCTATAATTTTTATTTCTATTCTAATTTTTAATATTTTCATAGTAGTTTAAAATAAATTTATCCATTAGAAAAAACAAATTTGTAAACTTAACTATTAAAATATTTTGATATACAATTCAAGCACTGATCTAGAGCTGGTGATAAGGATATCAAACATTCGAATCGATCAATAATTTTTATTTTTATTCTAATTTTAAATATTTTCATAGTAGTTTAAAATAAATGTATCAAATAGACAAAAACAAATTTGTAAACTAAACTGTTTAAATCTTTTGATACACAATTTACTGACTGATCTAGAGCTGGTGATTGGGATATCAAACATTCGAATCGATCACTAATTTTTATTTTTATTTTAATTTTAAATATTTTCATTGTAGTTTATAATAAATGTATACATTAGATAAAACTAATTTTTAAACTAAACTATTAAAATCTTTTGATACACAATTCACCCACTTATCTACAGCTGGTGATTGAAATATCAAACATTTGAATCGATCAATAATTTTGATTTTTATTCAACTTTTTAATATGTTCAACGTAGTTTAAAATAAATGTATCCATTAGAAAAACAAATTTGTAAACAAAACTATTAAAATCTTTTGATACAAAATTCACTTACTAATCTAGAGCTGGTGATTGGGATGTCAAACATTTGAATCGATCAATAATTTTGATTTTTATTCAACTTTTTGTATGTTCATAGTAGTTTAAAATAAATGTATTCATTAGAAAAAAACAAATTTGTAAACTAACCCATTAAAATCTTTTGCTAAGCAATTCACTCACTTATTTACAGCTGGTGATTGGAATATCAAACATTCTAATCAATCAATAAATTTTATTTTTATTATAATTTTTAATATTTTCATAATAGTTTAAAATAAATGTTTCGATTAGAAAAAAACAAATTTGTAATTTTAAATATTAAATTTTTTTAGACGAAATTCATACACAGCTTTAGAGCTTTTGATTCAGTTATTAAACATTCGAATCGATCAATACTTTTCATTTTAATTGAACTATAATATTTTCATGGTAGTTTAAAATAAATTTATACATTAGGAAAAAACAAATTTGTAAACTAAACTATTATCATCTTTTGATACACAATTCACTCACTAATCTAGAGCTAGTGACTGGGATATCAAACATTTGTATCGATCAACAATTTTTATTTTTATTCTAATTTTAAATATTTTCATAGTAGTTTAAAATGAATGTATCCATTAGGAAAAAATAAATTTTTAAACTAAAATATTAAAATCTTTTGATATATTTGAATCGATAGATAATTCACTCACAGATCTAGAGCTGGTAATTGGGATATCAAACATTTGAATCGAACAATAATTTTGGTTTTATTCTAATTTTTAATATTTTCATAGTAGTTTAAAATAAATGTATCCATTAGAAAAAACGAATTTTTAAACTAAAGTATTAAAATCTTTTAAAACACAAATCACTCACTGTTTTAGAGCTGGTGATTGGGATATCAATCATTTAATTCCTTCAATAATTTTAATTTTTATTCTAATTTTTAATATTTTCATGGTAGTTTATAATAAATGTATCCATTAGAAAAAAACAAATTTGTAAACTAAACTATTAAAATATGTTGTTACACAATTCACTCACTGATCTTGACCTGGTGATTTAGATATCAAACATTCGAATCGATCAATAATTTTTATTTTAATTCTAATTTTTAATATTTTCATTGTAGTTTAAAATAAATGTATCGATTAGAAAAAAACAAATTTGTAAACTAAACCTTTAAAATCTTTTGGTACACAATTCACTTACTTATCCACAGCTGGTGATTGGAATGTCAAACATTCGAAACGATTTATAATTTTTATTTTTATTCTAATTTTAAATATTTTCATAGTAGTTTGAAATAAACGTATCCATTAGAAACAAACAAATTTGTTAACTAAAATATTAAAATCTTTTGATACAAAATTCACTCACTGATCTAGAGCTGGTGATTGGGATATCAAACATTCGAATCGATCAGTAGTTTTTTATAATAGTTTAAAATAAATGTTTCCATTAGAAAAAACAAATTTGTAAACTAAACTATTAAAATATTTTGATAGACAATCCACTTACTGATCTAGAGCTGGTGATTGAGATATCAAACATTCGAATCAATCAATAATTATTATTTTTATTATAATTTTTAATATTTTCTAAATAGTTTAAACTAAATGTATCAATTAGAAAAAAACAAATTTGTAATCTAAAATATTAAAATCTTTTGATATACAATTCAAGCACTAATCTAGAGCTGGTGATAAGGATATCAAACATTCGAATCGATCAATAATTTTTATTTTTATTCTAATTTTAAATATTTTTTTAAGACGAAATTCACAGACAGCTCTAGAGCGTTTGATTGTGATATTAAACATTCGAATCGATCAATAAATTTTATTTTTATTCTAATTTTAACTATTTTCATAGTAGTTTAAAATAAATGTATCGATTAAGAAAAAACAAATTTGTAAACTTAAATATTAAAATTTTTTGATAAACAATTCACTCACTGATCTTGAGTTGGTGACTGGGATATCAACATTCATAAATAAAAATAAAAATTATTGATCGAATCGATCAATAATTTTTATTTTTATTCTAAATTTAAATATTTTCATAGGAGCTTAAAATAAATGTATCCATAAGAAAAAAACAAATTTGTAAACTAAAATATTAAAAAATTTTTAGACGAAATTTTTACAACTTTAGAGCTTTTGATTAAGATATCAAACATTTGAATCGATCAAAAATTTTGATTTTTAATCAACTTTTAAATATTTTCATAGTAGTTTAACATAAATGTTACCATTAGAAAAAGACAAATTTGTAAACTAAAATATTTGAATCTTTTTATACACAATTCATTCACTGATCTACAGATGGTGATTGAAATATCAAACATTTGAATCGATCAATAACTTTGATTTTTATTCAACTTTTTATTATGTTCATAGTAGTTTAAAATTAATGTATCCAATAAAAAAAAACAGGAGTTTAAACTAAAATACTAAAATCATTTAATACGCAATTAACTGACTGATCTAGACTTGGTGATTGGGAATTCAAATATTCGAATCGATCAATAATTTTTATTTTTATTCTAATTTTAAATATTTTCATAGTAGTTTAAAATAAATGTATCCATTAAAAAAAAACAAATTTATAAACTAAACTATTAAAATCTTTTTAAACACAATTCACTCGCTGTTTTAGAGGTGGTGATTAGGATATCATATATTCAAATCGATCCATAATTTTTATTTTTATTCTAATTTATATATTGTTGCGTGAGAATACCATTCTGTCACTGTAAAATAAAAAAATTTTATTATCACATTAAAGAAAGTTTTACTTCTTTGCTGTAAATAATTTTTAATTTTTGAATATAAAATTAGAAGTATTGAATTCTTTGTTTTTATTAAAACAAGGTTTTCTTATTTCGTTTTATTAAAATTAAAAAAAGAATAATCTAATTTTTAGTATTTTCATAGTAGTTTAAAATAAATTTATCAATTAGAAAAAACAAATTTGTAAACTAAGCTATTAAAATCGTTTGATACACAATTCAAGCACTGATCTAGAGCTGGTGATAAGGATATCAAACATTCGAATCGATCAATAATTTTTATTTTTATTCTAATTTTAAATATTTTCATAGTAGTTTAAAATAAATGTATCAAGTAGACAAAAACAAATTTGTAAACTAAACTGTTTAAATCTTTTGATACACAATTTACTGACTGATCTAGAGCTGGTGATTGGGATATCAAACATTCGAATCGATCACTAATTTTTATTTTTATTTTAATTTTAAATATTTTCATTGTAGTTTATAATAAATTTATACATAAGATAAAACCAATTTTTAAACTAAACTATTTAAATCTTTTGATACACAATTCACCCACTTATCTACAGCTGGTGATTGAAATATCAAACATTTGAATCGATCAATAATTTTGATTTTTATTCAACTTTTTAATATGTTCAACGTAGTTTAAAATAAATGTATCCATTAGAAAAACAAATTTGTAAACAAAACTATTAAAATCTTTTGATACAAAATTCACTTACTAATCTAGAGCTGGTGATTGGGATGTCAAACATTCGAATCGATCAATAATTTTTATTTTTATTCTAATTTTTATTATTTTCATAGTAGTTTAAAATAAATGTATCCATTAGAAAAAAACAAATTTGTAAACTAAACTTTTCAAATCTTTTGATACACAATTCACTCACTGATCTAGACCTGGTGATTGGGATATCAAACATTCGGATCGATCAGTAATTTTTATTTTTGTTCTAATTTTAAATATTTTCATAGTAGTTTAAAATAAATTAATTCTTTAGAAAAAAACAAAATTTTAAACTAAACTATTAAAATCTTTTGATACTTAATTCACTAACTAATCTAGACCTGGTGATTGGGATATCAAACTTTCAAATCGATCAATAATTTTTATTTTTATTCTAATTTATAATATTATCATAGGAATTTATAATAAATGTATCCATTAGAAAAAAACCAATTATTAAACTAAACTATTCAAATATTTTGACAGACAATCCACTTACTGATCAAGAGCTGGTGATTGGGATATCAAACATTCGAATCGATCACTAATTTTTATTTTTATTTTAATTTTAAATATTTTCATTGTAGTTTATAATAAATATATACATTAGATAAAACCAATTTTTAAACTAAACTATTAAAATCTTTTGATACACAATTCACTCTCTGATCTAGAGCTAGTGATTGGATTATTAAACATTCGAATCGATCAATAATTTTTATTTTTATTCTAATTTTTAATATTTTTATAGTAGTTAAAATAAATGTATCGATTAGGAAAAACAAATTTGTAAACTAAACAATTAAAATCTTTTGGTACACAATTCACTCACTGATCTAGAAGTGGTGATTGGGATATCATATATTAAAATCGATCCATAATTTTTATTTTTATTCTAATTTTTAATATTTTTATAGCAGTTTAAAATAAATTTTTCAATTAGAAAAAACAAATCTGTAAACTAAGCTATTAAAATCTTTTGATACCAAATTCACTCGCTGATCTAGAGCTGGTGATTGAGGTATCAAACATTTGAATAGATCAATATTTTTAATTTTTATTCTAATTTTTAATATTTTCATATTAGTTTAAATTAAATGTATCCATTAGAAAAAACAAATTTGTAATCTAAACTTTTAAAATCTTTTGATAGAGATTTGATCCACTGATCTAGAGCTGGTGATTGGGATATCAAACATTCGAATCTATCAATAATGTTTAAATTTATTCTAATTTTTAATATTTACACAGTAGTTTAAAATTAATGTATCCATTAGAAAAAGACAAATTTGTAAACTAAACAATTAAAATCTATTGATACGCAATTCACTCACTTATCTAGATCTGGTGATTGAGATATCAAACATTTGAATTAATCAGTAATTTTTATATTTATTCTAATTTTTAATATTTTCATAGTAGTTAAAAATAAATGTATCGATTAGGAAAAAACAAATTTGTTAACTAAAATATTAAAATCTTTTGATACACGATTAACTCAATGATCTAGGGCTGGTGATTGGGATATCAAACATTCAAATCGATCAATATTTTTTTTTTTAATTCGAATTTTAAATATTTTCATAGTAGTTTAAAATAAATATATCGATTAGAAAAAAACGAACTAAACTATTAAAATCTAACAAACTAAACTTGTAAACTAAACTACTAAAATCTTTTGATTTACAATTCACTCACTGATTTAGAGCTGGTGATTTGGATATCAAACAATCGAATCGATCAGTAGTTTTTTATGTTAGTTTAAAATAAATGTATCCATTAGAAAAAAACAAATTTGTAAACTTAACTATTAAAATATTTTGATAGACAATCCACTTACTGAACTAGAGCTGGTGATTGAGATATCAAACATTCGAATCTATCAATAATTTTTATTTTTATTATAATTTTAAATATTTTCATAGTAGTTTAAAATAAATGTTTCCATAAGGAAAACCCCAATTTGTGAGCTAAAATATAAAAGTTTTTTTAGACGAGATTCACCCACAGTTAAAGAGCTTTTGATTGATTTATCAAACTTTTGAACCGATAAATAATTTTTATTTTTATTCAACTATTTAATATTTTCATAGAAGTTTAAAATAAATGTATCGATTAGGAAAAAACAAATTTGTAAACTAAAATACTAAAATCTTTTGATACACAATTCACTTACTGAACTAGTGTTAGTGATTGAGATATCTAACATTTGAATCAATAAATAATTTTTATTTTTATTCTAATTTTTAATATTTTCATAGTAGTTTAAAATAAATGTATCCATATCCATTAGGAAAAAAACTAATTTGTTAACTAAAATATTAAAATCTTTTGATACACAATTCACTCACTGATCTAGGGCTAGTGATTGGAATATCAAACATTTGAATCGATAAATAATTTTTATATTTATTCTAATTTTAAATATTTTCATAGTAGTTTAAAATAAATGTATCCATATCCTTTAGGAAAAAACAAATTTGTAAACTAAAAAATTAAAATCCTTTGATATACAATTCACTTACTGATCTAGAGCTGGTGATTGGGATATCAAACATTTGAATCGATCAATAATTTTTATTTTTATTTTAATTTTAAATATTTTCATAGTAGTTTAAAATAAATGTATCCATTAGAAAAAAACAAATTTGTAAACTAAACTATTAAAAATCTTTTGATACACAATTCACTCACTGATCACGAGCTGGTGAATAAGATATCAAATATTCAAATCAATCAATAATTTTTATTTTTATTATAATTTTTAATATTTTCATAATAGTTTAAAATAAACGTATCGATTAGAAAAAAAACAAATTTGTAATATAAACTTTTAAAAATTTTAAGGCAAAATTCACACACAGCTTTAGATCTTTTGATTGAAATACTAAACATTCGAATCGATCAATAATTTTTAATTTTATTCAACTATAATATTTTCATAGTAGTTTAAAATAAATGTGTATATTAGAAAAAAACAAATTTGTAAACAAAGCTATTAAAATCTTTTGGTACACAATTCACTTTCTTATTTTCAGCTGTTTATTGAAATATCAAACTTTTGAATCGATCAATAAATCTAATTTTCATTCAATTTTTTTATATGTTCATAGTAGTTTAAAAAACGTATCCATTAGAAAAAACAAGTTTGTAAACTAAAATATTAAAATCTTTTGATACACAATTCACTGACTAATCTAGATCTGGTGATTGAGATATCAATGATTCGAATCGATCAATAATTTTTATTTTTATTCTAATTTTTAATATTTTCATAGTAGTTTATAATAAATGTATCCATTAGAAAAAAACAGATTTGTAAACTAAACCAATAAAATCTTTTGGTTCACTATTCACTAACTTATTTACAGCTAGTGATTTTAATGTCAAATATTCGAAACGATCAATAATTTTTATTTTTATTCTAATTTTTAATATTTTCATAAAAATTTAAAATAAATGTATCGATTAAGAAAAAACAAATTTGGAAACTAAAATATTAAAATCTTTTGATAAACAATTCACTCGCTGATCAAAAGTTGGTGAATGGGATATCAAATATTCCAATCGATCAATAATTTTTTTTTTCTAATTTTTAATATTTTCATAGTACGTTAAAATAAATGTATCCAATCGAAAAAAAAACAAATTTGTAAACTAAACTATTAAAATATTTTGATACACAATTCATTTGCCGAACTTGACCTGGTGATTGCTGGTGACATTCGAATCGATAAATAATTTTTATTTTTATTCCAATTTTTAATATTTTCATAGTAGTTTAAAATAAATGAATCCATTAGAAAAAACAAATTTGTAAACTAAACATCTAAAATCTTTTGATGCACAATTCACTGACCAATCTAGATCTGGTGAATGAGATATCAAACATTTGAATCGATCAATAATTTTGATTTTTATTCTAATTTTTAATATTTTCATAGTTGTTTAAAATAAATGTATTCATTAGAAAAAAACAAATTTGTAAACTAACCCATTAAAATCTTTTAGTACACAATTCACTCACTTATTTACAGTTGGTGATTGGAATATCAAACATTCGAATCAATCAATAATTTTTATTTTTATTATAATTTTTAATATTTTCATAATAAATTAAAATAAATGTATCGATTAGAAAAAAACAAATTTGTAATCTAAAATATTAAATTTTTTTAGGCGAAATTCATACACAGCTTTAGAGCTGGTGATAAGGATATCAAACATTCGAATCGATCAATAATTTTTATTTTTATTCTAATTTTTAGTATTTTCATAGTAGTTTAAAATAAATTTATCAATTAGATAAAACCAATTTTTAAACTAAACTATTAAAATCTTTTGATACACAATTCACCCACTTATCTACAGCTGGTGATTGAAATATCAAACATTTGAATCGATCAATAATTTTGATTTTTATTCAACTTTTTAATATGTTCAACATAGTTTAAAATAAATGTATCCATTAGAAAAAACGAATTTGTAAACTAAACTATTAAAATCTTTTAATACACAAATCACTCACTGTTTTAGAGCTGGTGATTGGGATATCAAACATTGAAATCCTTCAATAATTTTTATTTTTATTCTAATTTTTAATATTTTCATGGTAGTTTAAAATAAATGTATCCATTAGAAAAAAACAAATTTGTAAACAAAACTATTAAAATCTTTTGATACAAAATTCACTTACTTATCTAGACCTGGTGATTGGGATGTCAAACATTCGAATCGATTAATAATTTTTATTTTTATTCTAATTTTTATTATTTTCATAGTAGTTTAAAATAAATGTATCCATTAGAAAAAAACAAATTTGTAAACTAAACTTTTCAAATCTTTTGATACACAGTTCACTCACTGATCTAGACCTGGTGTTTGGGATATTAAACATTCGGATCGATCAGTAATTTTTATTTTTATTCTAATTTTAACTATTTTCATAGTAGTTTAAAATAAATTAATTCTTTAGAAAAAAACAAAATTTTAAACTAAACTATTAAAATCTTTTGATACTCAATTCACTAACTAATCTAGACCTGGTGATTGGGATATCAAACTTTCAAATCGATCAATAATTTTTATTTTTATTCTAATTTTTAATATTATCATAGGAATTTATAATAAATGTATCCATTAGAAAAAAACCAATTAGTAAACTAAACTATTCAAATATTTTGACAGACAATCCACTTACTGATCAAGAGCTGGTGATTGGGATATCAAACATTCGAATCGATCACTAATTTTTATTTTTATTTTAATTTTAAATATTTTCATTGTAGTTTATAATAAATATATACATTAGATAAAACCAATTTTTAAACTAAACTATTAAAATCTTTTGATACACAATTCACTCTCTGATCTAGAGCTAGTGATTGGATTATCAAACATTCGAATCGATTAATAATTTTTATTTTTATTATAATTTTTAATATATTCATAGAAGTTTAAAATAAATGTATCGATTAGAAAAAAACAAATTTGTAAACTAAATTAAAAAAATCTTTTAAAACACAAAACATTCGCATTGATCAATAATATTAATTTTTATTCTAATTTATAATATTTTCATAGTAGTTTAAAATAAATGTATCCATTAAAAAAAACAAATTTGTAAACTAAACTATTAAAATCTTTTGATAGAGATTTGATCCACTGATCTAGAGCTGGTGATTGGGATATCAACATTCGAATCGATCAATAATTTTTATTTTTATTCTAATTTTTAATATTTTTATAGTACGTTAAAATAAATGTATCCATTAGGGAAAAATAGCTTGTAAACTTAAATATTTAAATCTTTTGATACACAATTCACTCACTGATCTAGACCTGGGGATTGGGATATCAAACATTCGAATCGATCAATAATTTTTATTTTTATTATAATTTTAAAAATTTTCATAGTAGTTTAAAATAAATGTATCCATTCGAAAAAAACAAATTTATATACTAAACTATTAAAATCTTTTAATACATAATTCAAATCGATCAATAAATTTGATTTCTATTCAACTTTTTAATATTGCCAAAGTTGTTTAAAGTAAATGTATCTATTAGATAAAAACAAATTTGTAAACTAAACTATTATAATCTTTTGATACATAATTCACTCACTAATCTAGACCTGGTGACTGGGATATCAAACATTTGTATCGATCAATAATTTTTATTTTTATTCTAATTTTTAATATTTTCATAGTAGTTTAAAATAAATGTATCCATTAGGAAAAAATAAATTTGTAAACTAAAATATTAAAATCTTTTGATATATTTGAATCGATAAATAATTCACTCACAGATCTAGAATTGGTAATTGGGATATCAAAAATTTGAATCGATCAATAATTTTGGTTTTATTCTAATTTTTAATATTTCCATAGTAGTTTAAAATAAATATTTCCTTTATAAAAAACGAAATTGTAAACTAAACTATTAAAATCTTTTAATACACAAATCACTCACTGTTTTAGAGCTGGTGATTGGGATATTAAACATTTAAATCCTTCAATAATTTTTATTTTTATTCTAATTTTAAATATTTTCATGGTAGTTTAAAATAAATGTATCCATTATAAAAAAACAAATTTGTAAACTAAACTATAAAAATATGTTGAAACACAATTCACTCACTGATCTACAGCTGGTGATTGGAATGTCAAACATTTGAAACGACTTATAATTTTTATTTTCATTCTAATTTTAAATATTTCCATAGTAGTTTAAAATAAACGTATCCGTTAGAAACAAACAAATTTGCAAACTTAACTATTAAAATCTTTTGATACACAATTCACTCACTGATCTAGAGCTGGTGATTGAGATATAAAACATCCGAATCGATCAATCATTTTTATTTTTATTCTAATTTTTATATTTTCATAGTAGCTTAAAATAAATGTATCCATTAGGAAAAACCCAATTTGAGAGCTAAAATTTTAAAATTTTTTTAGACGAGATTCACCAACAGTTTAAGAGCTTTTGATTGATTAATCAAACTTTTGAACCGATAAATAATTTTGATTTTTATTCAACTATTTAATATTTTCATAGAAGTTTAAAATAAATGTATCGATTAGGAAAAAACAAATTTGTAAACTAAAATATTAAAATCTTTTGATACACAATTCACTTATTAATCTAGTGTTAGTGATTGAGATATCAAACATTTGAATCAATAAATAATTTTTATATTTATTCTAATTTTTAATATTTTCATAGTAGTTTAAAATAAATGTATCCATATCCATTAGGAAAAAAACTAATTTGTAAACTAAAATATTAAAATCTTTTGATACACAAATCACTCACTGTTTAAGATCTGGTGATTGGGATATTAAACATATAAATCCTTCAAAAATTTTTATTTTTATTCTAATTTTAAATATTTTCATGGTAGTTTAAAATAAATGTATCCATTAGGAAAAAACAAATTTTTAGACTAAAATATTAAAATCTTTTTATACACAATTCACTCACTGATATAGAGCTGGTGATTGGGATATCAAGCATTCGAATCGATCAGTAATTTTTCATAGTAGTTTAAAATAAATGCATCCATTAGAAAAAAACAAATTTGTAAACTAAACTATTAAAATATTTTGACACACAATCCACTCACTGATCTAGAGGTGGTGATTGAGATATCAAACATTCTAATCAATCATTAATTTTTATTTTTATTATAATTTTTAATATTTTCATAAAAGTTTAAAATAAATGTATAGATTAGAAAAAAACAAATTAATAATCTAAAATATTACAATTTTTTCAAACGAAATTCACACATAGTTTTAAAGCTTTTGATTGAAATATTAAACATTCGAATCGATCAATAATTTTTTTTTTATTCTAATTTTAAATATTTTTATGGTAGTTTAAAATAAATGTATCCATTAGGAAAAAAACAACTTGTAAACTAAAATATTAAAATCTTTTGATACACAATTCACTAACTGATCTAGAGCTGGTGATTTGGATATCAAACATTTGTATCGATCAATAATTTTTATTTTTATTCTAATTTTTAATATTTTCGTAGTAGTTTAAAATAAATGTATCAATTCGAAAAAAATAAATTTGTAAACTAACCTATTAAAATCTTTTAATACTCAATTCGTTCACTGATTTAGATCTGGTGACTAGGATATCAAACATTCGAATCGATCAGTAATTTTTCATAGTAGTTTAAAATAAATGTATCCATTAGAAAAAAACAAATTTGTAAACAAAACTATTAAAATCTTTTGATACACAATTCACTCACTGATCACGAGCTGGTGATTGAGATATCAAACATTCGAATCAATCAATAATTTTTATTTTTATTATAATTTTTAACATTTTCATAATAGTTTAAAATAAGTGTATCGATTAGAAAAAAACAAATTTGTAATCTAAACTATTAAAAATTTTTTAGACGTAATTCACGCACAGCTTTAGAGCTTTTGATTGAGATATTAAACATTCCAATCGATCCATAATTTTTAATTTTATTCAACTATAATATTTTCATAGTAGTTTAAAATAAAAGTATATATTAGAAAAAAACAAATTTGTAAACTAAACTATTAAAATCTTTTGGTACACAATTCACTTACTTATTTTCAGCTGGTGATTGAAATATCAAACATTTGAATCGATCAATAAATCTGATTTTTATTCAACTTTTTTATATGTTCATAATAGTTTAAAAAAACGTATCTATTAGGAAAAAAAAAGTTTGTAAACTAAAATATTAAAATCTTTTGATACACAATTCACTGACTAATCTAGATCTGGTGAATGAGATATCAAACATTCGAATCGATTAATAATTTTTATTTTAATTCTAATTTTTAATATTTTCATAGTAGTTTAAAATAAATGTATCCGTTAGAAAAAAACAGATTTGTAAACTAAACCAATAAAATCTTTTGGTTCACAATTCACTAATTTATTTACAGCTAGTGATTGGAATGTCAAACTTTTAATATTTTCATAGAAGTTTAAAATAAATGTATCGATTAAGAAAAAACAGATTTGGAAACCACAATATTAAAATCTTTTAATACAGAATTCAAATCGATCAATAATTTTGATTTCTATTCAATTTTTTAATATTTCCAAAGTTGTTTAAAGTAAATGTATCTATTAGATAAAAACAAATTTGTAAACTAAACTATTAAAATATTTTGATACGCAATTCACCCACTGATCTAGAGCTGGTGATTGATCTATCAAACATTCGAATCAATCAATAATTTTTATTTTTTAATTATAATTTTTAAAATTTTCATAACAGTTTAAAATAAATGTATCGATTAGAAAAAAACAAATTTGTAATCTAAAATATTAAATTTTTTTTTCGACGAAATTCACACACAGCTTTAGAGCTTCTGATTGAGATATTAAACATTCGAATCGATCAATAAATTTATTTTTATTCTACTTTAATATTTTCGTAGTAGTTTAAAATAAATGTATCCATTAGAATAAAAAACAAATTTGTAAACTAAACTATTTAAATCTTTTGATACACAATTCACTCACTAATCTAGAGCTAGTGATTAGGATACCTAACATTTGTATCGATCAATAACTTTTATTTTCATTCTAATTTTAAATGTTTTCATAGTAGTTTAAAATAAATGTATCGATTAGGAAAAAACAAGTTTGTTAACTAAAATATTAAAATCTTTTGATAAGCAATTCACTCATTGATCTAGAGCTGGTGATTGGGATATCAAACATTCGAATTGATCAATAATTTTAATTTTTTTTTCTAATTTTTAATATTTTCATAGTAGTTTAAAATAAATGTATCCATTAGAAAAAAACAAATTTGTAAACAAAACTATAAAATTTTTTTAACACACAATTCACTCACTGATCTAGAGCTGGTGATTGGGATATCAAACATTCGAATCGATCAATAATTTTGATTTTTATTCTAATTTTTAATATTTTCATAGAAGTTTAAAATAAATGTATCCATTAGAATAAAAAACAAATTTGTAAACTAAACTATTTAAATCTTTTGATACACAATTCACTCACTAATCTAGAGCTAGTGATTAGGATACCAAACATTTGTATCGATCAATAATTTTTATTTTCATTATAATTTTAAATGTTTTCATAGTTGTTTAAAATAAATGTATCGATTAGGGAAAAACAAGTTTGTTAACTAAAATATTAAAATCTTTTGATAAGCAATTCACACATTGATCTAGAGCTGGTGATTGGGATATCAAACATTCGAATTGATCAATAATTTTAATTTTTTTTTCTAATTTTTAATATTTTCATAGTAGTTTAAAATAAATGTAACGATTAGAAAAAAACAAATTTGTAAATTAAACTATTAAAATCTTTTAATACGCAATTCACTCACTGATCTAAAGCTGGTGATTGGGATATCAAATATTCAAATCGATCAATAATTTTTATTTTTATTCTAAATTTTAATATTTTCATTGTAGTTTAAAATAAATTTATCCATTAGAAAAAACAATTTTGTAAACAAAACGGTTATAATATTTTAATACACAATTCACTCACTGATCTAGAGCTGGTATTTGGGGTATCAAACATTCGAATCGATCAATAATTCTTATTTTTATTCGAATTTTAAATATTTTCATAGGTGATTAAAATAAATGTATCAATTAGAAAAAAAACAAATTTGTAAACTAAACTATTAAAATCTTTTGATACATAATTCACTCACTGATCTAGAGCTGGTGATTGGGATATCAAACATTTGAATCGATCAGTAATTTTCATTTTTATTCTAATTGGTAATATTTTCATAATAGTTTAAAATAAATGTATCCATTCGAAAAAACAAATTTGTAAACTAAATTATTAAAATCTTCTAATGCACAATTCACTCCCTGATATGGAGCTCGTAATTGGGATATCAATCATTAGAATCGATCAATCATTTTGGTTTTTGTTCTAATTTATAATATTTTTATAGTAGTTTAAAATAAATGTATCGATTAAGAAAAAACAAATTTGTAAACTAAACTATTCAAATCTTTTGATAAACAATTCACTGACTTATCTAGACCTGGTGATTGGGATATCAAACATTCGAAACGATCAAAATTTTTTATTTTTATTATAATTTTTAATATTTTCATAGTAGTTTAAAATAAATGTATCCATTAGAAAAAAACAAATTTTTAAACTAAATTATTAAAATCTTTTGATTAAAAATTCACCTGCTTATCCACAGCTAGTGACTGAAATATCAAACATTTGAATCGATCAATAATTTTGATTTTTATTCAACTTTTAATATGTTCATAGTAGTTTTAAATAAATGAATCCATTAGGAAAAAACAAGTTGGTAAACTTAAATATTAAAATCTTTTGATAAAAAATTCACTGACTGATCTAGAGCTGGTGATTGGGATTTCAAACATTCGAATCGATCAATAATTTTTATTTTTATTCGAATTTTAAATATTTTCATAGCAGTTTAAAATAAATGTATCAATTAGATAAAAACCAATTTGTAAACTAAACTATTAAAATCTTTTGATACCCTATTCACAAACTGATCTAGAGCTGGTGATTGGGATATCAAATATTCCCATCGATCATTAATTTTTATATTTATTCTAATTTTAAATATTTTCATAGTAGTTTAAAATAAATGTTTCCATTAGAAAAAACAAAATTGTAAACTAAAATATTAAAATCTTTTGATACACAATTCACTCACTGATCTAGACCTGGTGATTAGGATATCAATCATTCAAATCGATTATTAATTTTTATATTTATTCTAATTTTTAATATTTTCATAGTTGTTTAATATAAATGTATCAATTAGAAAAAACAAATTTGTATACTAAAATATTAAAATCTTTTGATACATTGTTCACTCACTGATCTAGAGCTGGTGATTGAGATATCAAACATTCAAATCAATCAATAATTTTTATTTTTATTCTAAGTTTAAATATTTTAATAGTAGTTTAAAATAAATGTATCGATTAGAAAAAAACAAATTTGTAATCTAAAATATCAAATTTTTTTTAAACGAAATTCACACACAGCTTTGGAGCTTTTGATTGAGATATTAAACATTCGAATCGATCAATAAATTTATTTTTATTCAGCTATAATATTTTTATAGTAGTTTAAAATAAATGTATACATTAGAAAAAAACAAATATGTAAACTAAACTAATATAATCTTTTGATACACAATTCACTCACTAATCTAGGGCAAGTGATTAGGATATCAAACATTTGTATCGATCAATAATTTTTGTTTTTTTTCTAATTTTTAATATTTTTATAGTAGTTTAAAATAAATGTATCCATTAGGAAAAACCAAATTTGTAAACTAAAATATTAAAATCTTTTGATACACAATTCACTCACTGATCTAGAGCTAGTGATTGGGATATCAAACGTTCGAATCGATCAATAATTTTTATTTTTATTTGAATTTTAAATATTTACATAGTAGTTTAAAATAAATGTATCAATTAGAAAAAAACAAATTTGTAAACTAAACTATTAAAATCATTTGATACACAAGTCACTCACTGATCTAGAGGTAGTGATTGGGATATCAAACATTTGAATCGATCAATAATTTTGGTTTGTATTCTAATTTTTAATATTTTTATACTAGTTTAAATTAAATGTATCCATAAGAAAAAAACAAATTTGTGAACTAAACAATTTTTATTACTTTCATAGTAGTTTAAAATAAATGTATACATTAGAAAAAAACAAATATGTAAACTAAACTAATATAATCTTTTGATTATAATTCACTTACTTATCTAGGGCTAGTGATTAGGATATCAAACATTTGTATCGATCAATAATTTTTATTTTTTTTCTAATTTTAAATATTTTTATAGTAGTTTAAAATAAATGTATCCATTAGGAAAAACCAAATTTGTAAACTAAAATATTAAAATCTTTTGATACACAATTCACTCACTGATCTAGAGCTAGTGACTGGAAAATCAAACATTCGAATCGATCAATAATTTTTATTTTTATTCGAATTTTAAATATTTTTATAGTAGTTTAAAATAAATGTATCAATTAGAAAAAAACAAATTTGTAAACTAAACTATTGATACGCAAGTCACTCACTGATCTAGAGGTAGCGATTGGGATATCAAATATTTGAATCGATCAACAATTTTGGTTTTTATTCTAATTTTAAATATTTTCATAGTAGTTTAAAATAAATGTATCGATTAAGAAAAAACAAATTTGTGAACTAAACTTTTAAAATTTTTTGATACATCATTCACTCTCTGATCTAGAGCTGGTGATTGGGATATCAAGCATTCGAATCGATCAATAATATTGATTTATATTCCAATTTTTATTATTTTAATAGTAGTTTAAAATAAATGTATCCATTAGAAAAAACAAATATGTAAACTAAACTATTAAAATCTTTTGATACACAATTCACTCAATAATCTAGAGCTGGTGATTGGGATATCAAACATTCGAATTGATCAATAATTTTAATTTTTTTTTCTAATTTTTAATATTTTCATAGTAGTTTAAAATAAATGTATCCATTAGAAAAAAACAAATTTGTAAACAAAACTATTAAAATTTTTTGATATAAAATTCACTCACTAATCTTGAGCTGGTAATTGGAATATTAAACATTTGAATCGATCAATAATTTTGGTTTTTATTCTACTTTTTAATGTTTTCATAGTACGTTAAAATAAATGTATCCATTCGAAAAAAACAAATTTGTAAACTAAACTATTAAAATTTTTTGATACACAATTCACTCGCCGATCTTGAGCTGTAGATTGGGATATCAAACATTCGAATCGATAAATAATTTTTATTTTTATTATAATTATTAATATTTTCATAGTATTTTAAAATAAATTTATCCATTAGAAAAAACAAATTTGTAAACTAAACTATTAAAATCTTTTGACACTCAATTCACACACTGCTTTAGGGCTGATGATTGGGATATCAAACATTTGAATCGATCAATAAATGTATCAATTAGAAAAAAACAAATTTGTAAACTAAACTATTAAAATCATTTGATACACAAGTCACTCACTGATCTAGAGGTAGTGATTGGGATATCAAACATTTGAATCGATCAATAATTTTGGTTTGTATTCTAATTTTTAATATTTTTATACTAGTTTAAATTAAATGTATCCATAAGAAAAAAACAAATTTGTGAACTAAACAATTTTTATTACTTTCATAGTAGTTTAAAATAAATGTATACATTAGAAAAAAACAAATATGTAAACTAAACTAATATAATCTTTTGATTATAATTCACTTACTAATCTAGGGCTAGTGATTAGGATATCAAACATTTGTATCGATCAATAATTTTTATTTTTTTTCTAATTTTAAATATTTTTATAGTAGTTTAAAATAAATGTATCCATTAGGAAAAACCAAATTTGTAAACTAAAATATTAAAATCTTTTGATACACAATTCACTCACTGATCTAGAGCTAGTGACTGGAAAATCAAACATTCGAATCGATCAATAATTTTTATTTTTATTCGAATTTTAAATATTTTTATAGTAGTTTAAAATAAATGTATCAATTAGAAAAAAACAAATTTGTAAACTAAACTATTGAACTCTTTTGATACGCAAGTCACTCACTGATCTAGAGGTAGCGATTGGGATATCAAATATTTGAATCGATCAACAATTTTGGTTTTTATTCTAATTTTAAATATTTTCATAGTAGTTTAAAATAAATGTATCGATTAAGAAAAAACAAATTTGTGAACTAAACTTTTAAAATCTTTTGATACATTATTCACTCTCTGATCTAGAGCTGGTGATTGGGATATCAAGCATTCGAATCGATCAATAATATTGATTTATATTCCAATTTTTATTATTTTAATAGTAGTTTAAAATAAATGTATCCATTAGAAAAAACAAATTTGTAAACTAAACTATTAAAATCTTTTGATAAACAATTCACTCAATAATCTAGAGCTGGTAATTGGGATATTAAACATTTGAATCGATCAATAATTTTTATTTTTATTCTTATTTTTAATATTTTCATAGTACTTTAAAATAAATGTATCCATTCGAAAAAAACAAATTTGTAAACTAAACTATTAAAATTTTTTGATATAAAATTCACTCACTAATCTTGAGCTGGTAATTGGGATATTAAACATTTGAATCGATCAATAATTTTGGTTTTTATTCTAATTTTTAATGTTTTCATAGTTCGTTAAAATAAATGTATCCATTCGAAAAAAACAAATTTGTAAACTAAACTATTAAAATTTTTTGATACACAATTCACTCGCCGATCTTGAGCTGTAGATTGGGATATCAAACATTCGAATTGATAAATAATTTTTATTTTTATTATAATTATTAATATTTTCATAGTATTTTAAAATAAATTTATCCATTAGAAAAAACAAATTTGTAAACTAAACTATTAAAATCTTTTGACACTCAATTCACACACTGCTTTAGGGCTGATGATTGGGATATCAAACATTCGAATCGATCAATAATTTTTATTTTTTTTCGAAGTTTAAATATTTTCATAGTAGTTTAAAATAAATGTATGAATTAGAAAAAAACAAATTTGTAAACTAAACTATTAAAATCTTATGATACACAATTCTCTCACTGATCCAGAGCTGGTGATTGGGATATCAAATATTTGAATCGATCAATAATTTTTATTTTTATTCTTATTTTTAATATTTTAGTATTTTAAAATAAATGCATCCATTAGAAAAAACAAATTTGTGAACTAAACTATTAAAATCTTTTGACACTCAATTCACTCACTGTTTTAGGGTTGATGATTGGGATATCAAACATACAAATCGATCAATAATTTTTATTTTTATTCTAATTTTTAATATTTTCATGGTAGTTTAAAATAAATTTATCCACTAGAAAAAAAAAAAATTGTAAACTAAACTATTAAAATCTTTTGATACACAATTCACCCACTTTTCTACAGCTGGCGATTGAAATATCCAACATTTCAATCGATCAATAATTTTGATTTTTATTCAACTTTTTTATATGTTCATAGTAGTTTAAAATAAATGTATCCATTAGGGAAAAACAAGTTTGTACACTTAAATATTAAAATCTTTTGATACAAAATTCACTGACTGATCGAGACCTGGTGATTGGAATATCAAACATTCGAATCGATCAATTATTTTTATTTTTATTCTAATTTTTAATATTTTCATAGTAGTTTAAAATAAATGAATCCATTAGAAAAAAAAACAAGTTTGTAAACTAAACTATTAAAATCTTTTGATACCCAATTTACTCACTGCTCTAGAGCTGGTGATTGAGATATCAAACATTCGAATCGATCAATAATTTTTATTTTTATTATAATTTTTAATATTTTCTTTAAAGTTTTAAATAAACGTATCGATTAGAACAAAACAAATTTGTAAACTAAAATATTACAATTTTTTTAGACGAAATTCACACACAGCTTTAGAGCTGGTGATTGGGATATCTAACATTCGCATCGATCGAAAATTTTTATTTTTATTCTAATTTAAAATATTTGCATTGTAGTTCAAATAAATGTATCCATTAGAAAAAAATAAATTTGTATACTAAAATATTAAAAAATTTTTTTAAAGGAATTCACACACAGCTTTAGAGCTATTTTATTCCAATTTTTAATATTTTCATGGTATTTTAAAATAAATGTATCCATTAGAAAAAACAAATTTGTAAACTAAACTATTAAAAGCTTTTGATACACAATTCACTCACTAATCTAGAGCTGGTATTTGGGATATTAAACATTTGAATCGATGAATAATTTTTGTTTTTATTCTAATTTTCAATATTTTCATAGTACTTTAAAATAAATGTATCCATTCGAAAAAAAACAAATTTGTAAACTAAACTATTAAAATCTTTTGATACAAAATTCACTCACTAATCTAGAGTTGGTAATTAGGGTTTTAAACATTTGAATTGATCAATAATTTTAGTTTTTATTCTAATTTTAATTTTTTCATAGTACTTTAAAATAAATGTATCAATTAGAAAAAAACAAATTTGTAAACTAAACTATTAAAATCTTCTGATACACAAGTCACTCACTGATCTAGGGGTAATGATTGGGATATCAAACATTTGAATAGATCAATAATTTTTATTTTTATTCTAATTTTAAATAATTCCATAGTACGTTAAAATAAATGTATCGATTAGAAAAAAACAAATTTGTAAACTAAACTATTAAAATCTTTTGATACATTATTCACTCAATGATCTAGAGCTGGAGATTGGGATTTCAAACATTCGAACCGATCAATAATATTGGTATTTATTCCAATTTTTATTATTTTCATGGTAGTTTAAAATAAATTTATCCACTAGAAAAAACAAATTTGTAAACTAAACTATTAAAATCTTTTGATACACAATTCACTCACTGATCTAGAGCTGGTGATTGGGATATCAAACATTTGAATCGATCAGTAATTTTTATTTTTATTCTAATTTTAAATATTTCCATAGTAGTTCAAAATAAATATATCCATTAGAAAAAAACAAATTTGTAAACTTAACTATTTAAATTTTTAATACACAAATCACTCACTGATCTAGAGCTGGTGATTATGATATCAAACATTTGAATCGATCAGTAATTTTTATTTTTATTCTAATTTTAAATATTTTCATAGTAGTTTAAAAAAAATGTATCGATTCGAAAAAAACAAATTTGTTAACTAATCTATTAAAATCTTTTAATACACAATTCACTTCCTGATATAGAGCTGGTAATTGGGATATCAAACATTAGGATCGATCAAAAATTGTGGTTTTTATTCTAATTTTTAATATTTTCATAGTACGTTAAAATAAATGGTTCCATTTGTAAACTAAACAAATTTGTAAATTAACAAATTTTTAAACTAAACTATTAAAATCTTTTGATACCCAATTCATTTGCCGATCTTGAGCTGGTGATTGGGATATCAAACATTCGAATCGATAAATAATTTTTATTTTTATTCCCATTTTAAATATTTTCATAGTATTTTAAAATAAATGTATCCATTAGGAAAAACAAATTTGTAAACTAAACTATTAAAACCTTTTGACACTCAATTCACTCACTGTTTTAGGGCTTTTGATTGGGATATCAAACATTCAAATCGATCAATAATTTTTATTTTTATTCTAATTTTTAATATTTTCATAATAGTTTAAAATAAATGTATCGATTAGAAAAAAACAAATTTGTGAAATAAAATATGAAAATTTTTTTAGACGAATTTCACACACAGCTTAAGAGCTGGTGATTGGGATACCAAATATTCGCATCGATCGAAAATTTTAGTTTTTATTCTAATTTAAAATATTTGCATGGTAGTTCAAATAAATGTATCCATTAGAAAAATATTTTCATAGTAGTTTAAAATAAATGAATCCATTAGATAAAAAAACCAATTTGTAAACTAAACTTTTAAAATCTTTTGATACACAATTCACTCACTGATCTAGAGCTGGTGATTGGGATATCAAACATTCGAATCGATCAATAATTTTTATTTTTATTCTAATTTTTAATATTTTTATAATAGTTTAAAATAAATGTATCAATTAGAAACAACAAATTTGTAAACTAAACTACTAAAATCTTTTGATACACAAGTCACTCACTAATCTAGAGGTAGTGATTGGGATATCAAACATTTAAATCGATCAATAATTTAGGTTTTTATTCTAATTTTTTAATATTTTCATAGTACGTTAAAATAAATGTATCGAATAGAAAAAAACAAATTTGTGAACTGAACTATTAAAATCTTTTGATACATTATTCACTCACTGATCTAGAGCTGGTGATTGGGATATCAAACATTTGAATCGATCAATAATATTGATATTTATTCCAATTTTTATTATTTTCATAGTAGTTTAAAATAAATGTATCCATTAGAAAAAACAAATTTGTAAACTAAACTATTAAAATCTTTTGATAAACAATTCACTCACTAATCTAGAGCTGGTAATTGGGATATTAAACATTTGAATCGATCAATAATTTTGATTTTTAATCTAATTTTCAATATTTTCATAGTCCTTTAAAATAAATGTATCAATTAGAAAAAAACAAATTTATAAACTAAACTATTAAAATCTTTTGATACATAATTCACTCTCTGATCTAGAACTGGTGATTGGGATATCAATCATTTGAATCGATCAGTAATTTTTATTTTTATTCTAATTTTAAATATTTTTATAGTAGTTTAAAATAAATGTATCCATTCGAAAAAAACCAATTTGTAAACTTAACTATTAAATACTTTTAATACACAATTTACTCCCTGATATAGAGCTGGTAATTTGGATATCAAACATTAGAATCGATCAATAATTTTGGTTTTTATTCTAATTTTTAATATTTTCATAGTACGTTAAAATAAATGTATTGATTCGAAAAAAACAAATTTGTAAACTAAACTATTAAAATCTTTTGAAACACAATTCACTCGCCGATCATGAGCTGGTGATTGGGATATCAAACATTCGAATCGATCAATAATTTTTATTTTTATTCCAATTTTTAATATTTTCATAGTATTTTAAAATAAATGTATCCATTAGAAAAAACAAATTTGTAAACTAAACTATTAAAATCTTTTGATACACAATTCACTAACTGTTTTAGAGCTGGTAATTGGGATATCAAACATTCGAATCGATTAATAATTTTTATTTTTATTTTTTAATTTTTAATATTTTCATAATAGTTTAAAATAAATGTATAGATTAGAAAAAAACCAACTTGTAATCTAAAATATTAGATTTTTTTTAGACGAAATTCACGCACAGCTTTAGAGCTTTTGATTGAGATATTAAACATTCGAATCGATCAATAATTTTTATTTTGATTCAACTATAATATTTTCATAGGAGATTAAAATAAATGTATCCATTAGGAAAAAACAAATAAGTAAACTAAAATATTAAAACCTTTTGATAAACAATTCACTCACTGATCTAGAGCTGGTGATTGGGATATCAAACATTCGAATCGATCAATAATTTTTATTTTTATTCTAATTTTAATTATTTTCATAGTAGTTTAAAATAAATGTATCAATTAGAAAAAAACAAATTTGTAAACTAAACTATTAAAATCTTTTGATACAAAATTCATTTACTAATCTTGGGCTGGTAATTGGGATATTAAACATTTGAATCGATCAATAATTTTGGTTTTTATTCTAATTTTTAATATTTTCATAGTACGTTAAAATAAATGTATCCATTCGAAAAAAACAAATTTGTAAACTAAACTATTAAAATCTTTTGATACACAATTCACTCGCCGATCTTGAGCTGTAGATTGGGATATCAAACAATCGAATAGATAAATAATTTTAATTTTTATTCCAATTTTTAATATTTTCATAGAATTTTAAAATAAATTTATCCATTAGAAAAAACAAATTTGTAAACTAAACTATTAAAATCTTTTGACACTCGATTCAATCACTGTTTTAGGGCTGATGATTGGGATATCAAACATTCGAATCGATCAATTATTTTTATTTTTATTCGAATTTTAAATATTTTCATAGTAGTTTAAAATAAACGTTTTTATTAGAAAAAAACAAATTTGTAAACTAAACTATCAAAATCTTTTGATACACAATTCACTTACTGATCCAGAGCTGGTGATTGGGATATCAAACATTTGAATCGATCAATAATTTTTATTTTTATTCTAATTTTTAATATTTTCATAGTAGTTTAAAATAAATGTATCCATTCGAAAAAAACAAATTTGTAAACTAATCTATTAAAATCTTTTAATACACAATTCACTTCCTGATATAGAGCTGGTAATTGGGATATCAAACATTAGAATCAATCAATAATTTTGGTTTTTATTCTAATTTTTAATATTTTCATAGTACGTTAAAATAAATGTATCGATTAGAAAAAAACAAATTTGTAAACTAAACTATTAAAATCTTTTGATACACAATTCACTCTGTGATCTAGAGCTGGTGATTGGGATATCAAACATTGAAATCGATCAATATTATTGATATTTATTCCAATTTTTTATATTTTCATAGTAGTTTAAAATAATTGTATCCATTAGAAACAACAAATTTGTAAACTAAACTATTAAAATCTTTTGATACACAATTCACTCACTGATCTAGAGCTGGTGATCGGGATATCAAACATTTGAATCGATCAGTAATTTTTATTTTTATTCTAATTTTAAATATTTTCATAGTAGTTTAAAATAAATGTATCCATTCGAAAAAAACAAATTTGTAAACTTAACTATTTAAATCTTTTAATACACAAATCACTCACTGATCTAGAGCTGGTGATTATGATATCAAACATTTGAATCGATCAGTAATTTTTATTTTTATTCTAATTTTAAATATTTTCATAGTAGTTTAAAAAAAATGTATCCATTCGAAAAAAACAAATTTGTTAACTAATCTATTAAAATCTTTTAATACACAATTAACTTCCTGATATAGAGCTGGTAATTGGGATATTAAACATTCAAATCAATCAATAATTTTTATTTTTATTCTAATTTTTAATATTTTCATAAAAGTTTAAAATAAATGTATCGATTAGAAAAAAACAAATTTGTGAAATAAAATTTGAAAATTTTTTTAGACGAAATTCACACACAGCTTAAGAGCTGGTGATTGGGATACCAAACATTCGCATCGATCGAAAATTTTTATTTTTATTCTAATTTAAAATATTTGCATGGTAGTTCAAATAAATGTATCCATTAGAAAAATATTTTCATAGTAGTTTAAAATAAATGAATCCATTAGTTAAAAAAACAAATTTTTAACTAAACTATTAAAATCTTTTGATACACAAATCACTCACTGATCTAGAGCTGGTGATTATGATATCAAACATTTGAATCGATCAGTAATTTTTATTTTTATTCTAATTTTAAATATTTTCATAGTAGTTTAAAAAAAATGTATCGATTCGAAAAAAACAAATTTGTTAACTAATCTATTAAAATCTTTTAATACACAATTCCCTTCATGATATAGAGCTGGTAATTGGGATATCAAACATTAGGATCGATCAAAAATTGTGGTTTTTATTCTAATTTTTAATATTTTCATAGTACGTTAAAATAAATGGTTTCATTTGTAAACTAAACAAATTTGTAAACTAACAAATTTTTAAACTAAACTACTAAAATCTTTTGATACCCAATTCATTTGCCGATCTTGAGCTGGTGATTGGGATATCAAACATTCGAATCGATAAATAATTTTTATTTTTATTCCAATTTTAAATATTTTCATAGTATTTTAAAATAAATGTATCCATTAGGAAAAACAAATTTGTAAACTAAACTATTAAAACCTTTTGACACTCAATTCACTCACGGTTTTAGGGCTGATGATTGGGATATCAAACATTCAAATCGATCAATAATTTTTAATTTTATTCTAATTTTTAATATTTTCATGGAAGTTTAAAATAAATTTATCCACTAGAAAAAACAAATTTGTAAACTAAACTATTAAAATTTTTTAAACACAATTCACTCACTAATCTAGAGCTGGTGATTGGGATATCAAACATTCGGATCGATCAATAATTTTTATTTTTATTCTAATTTTTAATATTTTCATAATAGTTTAAAATAAATGTATCGATTAGAAAAAAACAAATTTGTGAAATAAAATATGAAAATTTTTTTAGACGAAATTCACACACAGCTTAAGAGCTGGTGATTGGGATACCAAACATTCGCATCGATCGAAAAATTTTATTTTTATTCTAATTTAAAATATTTGCATGGTAGTTCAAATAAATGTATCCATTAGAAAAATATTTTCATAGTAGTTTAAAATAAATGAATCCATTAGATAAAAAAACAAATTTGTAAACTAAACTATTAAAATCTTTTGATACACAATTCACTCACTGATCTAGAGCTGGTGATTGGGATATCAAACATTCGAATCGATCAATAATTTTGATTTTTATTCTAATTTTTCATATTTTCATAGTAGTTTAAAATAAATTTATCCATTAGAAAAAAACAAATTTGTAAACTAAACTATTAAAATATTTTGAAACACAATTCACTCGCTGATGTAGAGCTGGTGATTGAGATATCAAAAAATCAAATCAATCAATAATTTATATTTTTATTCTAATTTTTAATATTTTCATAATAGTTTAAAATAAATGTATCAATTAGAAAAAACAAATTTGTAAACTAAACTATTAAAATCTTTTGATACACAAGTCACTCACTGATCTAGAGGTAGTGATTGGGATATCAAACATTTAAATCGATCAATAATTTTGGTTTTTATTCTAATTTTTAATATTTTCATAGTAGTTTAAAATAAATGTATCCATTAGAAAAAACAAATTTGTAAACTTAACTATTAAAAGCTTTCGATAAACAATTCACTCACTAATTTAGAGCTGGTAATTGGGATATTAAACATTTGAATCGATCAATAATTTTGATTTTTAATCTAATTTTCAATATTTTCATAGTACTTTAAAATAAATGTATCAATTAGAAAAAAACAAATTTATAAACTAAACTATTAAAATCTTTTGATACACAATTCACTCACTGTTTTAGAGCTGGTGATTGGGATATCAATCATTTGAATCGATCAGTAAATTTTTATTTTTATTCGAATTTTAAATATTATCATAGTAGTTTAAAATAAATGTATCAATTAGAAAAAAACAAATTTATAAACTAAACTTTTAAAATCTTTTGATACATAATTCACTGACTGATCTAGAGCTGGTGACTGGGATATCAATCATTTGAATCGATCAGTAATTTTTATTTTTATTCTGATTTTAAATATTTTCATAGTACGTTAAAATAAATGTATCGAATAGAAAAAAACAAATTTATAAACTAAACTTTTAAAATCTTTTGATACATAATTCACTGACTGATCTAGAGCTGGTGACTGGGATATCAATCATTCGAATCGATTAATAATTTTTATTTTTATTTTTTAATTTTTAATATTTTCATAATAGTTTAAAATAAATGTATAGATTAGAAAAAAACAAACTTGTAATCTAAAATATTAAAATCTTTTGATACACAATTCACACTTAGCTTTAAAGCTTTTGATTGAGATATTAAACATTCGAATCGTTCAATAATTTTTATTTTTATTCAACTATAATATTTTCATAGGAGTTTAAAATATATGTATCCATTAGGAAAAAACAAATTTATAACTAAAAAATTAAAACCTTTTGATAAACAATTCACTCGCTGATCTTGAGCTAGTGATTAAGGTATCAAACATTTGAATCGATCAATAATTTTTATATTTATTCTAATTTTTAATATTTTCTTAGTAGTTTAAAATAAATATATCCATTAGGAAAAAACAAATTAGTAAACTAAAATATTAAAATCTTTTGATACACAATTCACTCACTGATCTAGAGCTGGTGTTTGGAATATCAAACATGCGAATCGATCAATAATTTTTATTTTTTTCGAATTTTAAATATTTTCCAAATATTTTCCAATTTATCCACTAGAAAAAACCAATTTGTAAACTAAACTTTTAAAATCTTTTGATACACAATTCACCCACTTATCTACAGCTGGCGATTGAAATATCAAACATTCAAATGGATCGCTAACTTTGATTTTTATTCAACTTTTTTATATTTTCATAGTAGTTTAAAATAAATGTATCCATTAGGGAAAAACAAGTTTTCAAACTTTAATATTAAAATCTTTTGAAACAGAATTCACTGACTGATCTAGACCTGGTGATTGGAATATCAAACATTCGAATCGATCAATAATTTTTATTTTTATTCTAATTTTTCATATTTTCATAGTAGTTTAAAATAAATGAATCCATTGGAAAAAAAAACAAATTTGTAAACAAAACTATTAAAATCTTTTGATACACAATTCACTTACTGATCTAGAGCTGGTGATTGGGATATCAAACATTCGAATCGATCAATAATTTTTATTTTTATTCTAATTTAAATTATTTTCATAGTAGTTTAAAATAAATGTATCGATTAGAAAAAACAAATTAGTAAACTAAACTTTTTAAATATTTTGATACACAATTCACTCACTGATCTAGAGCTGGTGATTGAGATATCAAACATTCGAATCAATCAATAATTTTTATTTTTATTATAATTTTTAATATTTTCATAAAAGTTTAAAATAAATGTATCCATTAGGAAAAAACAAATTTGTAAACTAAAATATTAAAATACTTTGATACACAATTCACTCACTGATCTAGAGCTGGTGATTGAGATATCAAATCAATCAATAATTTTTGTTTTTATTCTAATTTTCAATATTTTCATAATAGTTTAAAATAAATGTATCGATTAGAAAAAAACAAATTTGTAATCTAAAATATTAAATTTTTTTTAGACGAAATTTACACACAGCTTTAGAGCTTTTGATTGAGATATAAAACATTCGAATCGATCAATAAATTTATTTTTATTCTACTTTAATATTTTCGTAGTAGTTTAAAATAAATGTATACATTAGAAAAAACAATTATGTAAACTTAACTATTTTAATCTTTTGATACACAATTCACTCACTAATCTTGAGCTAGTGATTAGGTTACCAAACATTTGTATCGATCAATAATTTTTATTTTCATTCCAATTTTAAATATTTTCATAGTAGTTTAAAATAAATGTATCGATTAGGAAAAAACAAAATTGTTAACTAAACTATTTAAATCTTTTGATAAGCAATTCACTCATTGATCTATAGCTGGTGATTGGGATATCAAACATTCGAATTGATCAATAATTTTAATTTTTTTTCTAATTTTTAATATTTTCATAGTAGTTTTAAATTAAGGTTTCCTTTAGAAAAAAACAAATTTGTAAACTAAACTATTAAAATCTTTTGATACACAATTCACTTACTGATCTAGAGCTGGTGTTTGGGATATCAAACATTCGAATCGATCAATAATTTTTATTTTTATTCGAATTTTAAATATTTTCATAGTAGTTTAAAATAAATGTATCAATTAGAAAAAAAAAATTGTAAACTAATCTATTAAAATCTTTTGATACACAATTCACTTACTTATCTACAGCTTGTGAATGAAATATCAAACATTTGAATCGATCACTAATTTTGATTTTTATTCAACTTTTTAATATGTAAATAGTATTTTAAAATAAATGTATCCATTAGGAAAAAACAAGTTTGTAAACTAAAATATTAAAATCTTTTGATACACAATTCACTGACTGATCTAGACTTAGTGATTAGGATATCAAACATTCGAATCAATCAATAATTTTGTTTTTATTTAAATTTTTAATATTTCATAGTAGTTTAAAATAATTGTATCCTTTAGAAAAAAACAAATTTGTAAACTAAAATATTAAAATCTTTTGATAAAAAATTCACTCACTGATCAAGAGCTGGTGATAGAGTTACCAAACATTTGAATCCATCAATAACTTTTATTTTTATTCTAATTTTTAATATTTTCATAGTAGTTTAAAATAAATGTTTATATTAGAAAAAAACAAATTTTTAAACTAAACTATTAATATGTTTTGATACGAAATTCACTCACTGATTAAGAGCTGTTGATTGAGTTACCACACATTTGAATCGATCAATAATTTTTATTTTTATTCTAATTTTCAATATTTTCATAGTAGTTTAAAATAAATGTATCCATTGGAAAAAACAAATTTGTAAACTAAACTATTAAAATCTTTTGATACAAATTTCACTCATTGATTAAGAGCTGGTGATTGGGATATCAAACTTTTGGATAGATCAATAATTTTTATTTTTATTCCAATTATTAATATTTTCATAGTAGTTTTAAATAAATGTTTCGATTACGAAAAAACAAGTTTGTAAACTAAAATTTTAAAATCTTTTGATACACAATTCACTCTGTGATCTAGAGCTGGTGAATGGGATATCAAACATTCGAATAGATCAATAATTTTTATTTTTAATCTAATTTTTAATATTTTCATAGTAGTTTAAAATAAATGTATCGATTAGGAAAAAAAAATTTGTAAACTAAAATATTAAAATCTTTTGATACACGATTCACTCACTGATCTAGAGCTGGTGATTGGGATATCAAACATTCGAATCGATCATTAATTTTTATATTTATTCTAATTTTTAATATTTCATAGCAGTTTAAAATAAATGTATCGATTAGGAAAAATTAAATTTGTAAACTAAAATAGATCAATAATTTTTATTTTTATTCCAATTTTCAATATTTTCATAGTAGTTCAAAATAAATGTTTCCATTAGAAAAAAACAAATTTGTAAACTAAACTATTCAAATCTTTTGATAAACAATTCACTCACTGATCTAGAGCTGGTGATTGGGATATCAACCATTCGAATCGATCATTAATTTTTATATTTATTCCAATTATTAATATTTTGATAGCAGTTAACTATAAATGTATCAATTAGGAAAAATTAAATTTGTAAACCAAAATATTTTTAATATTTTGGTTTACAAATTTAATTTTCTTTTAATACACAATTCACTCACTGATCTAGAGCTGATGATTGGGATATCAAACTTTGAACTAGATTAATACTTTTTATTTTTATTCTAATTTTCAATATTTTCATAGTAGTTTAAAATAAATGTATCGATTAGAAAAAAACAAATTTGTAAACTAAAATATTAAAATCTTTTGATACACGATTCACTCACTGATCTAGAGCTGGTGATTGGGATATCAAACATTCGAATCGATCATTAATTTTTATATTTATTCTAATTTTTAATACTTTCATAGTAGTTTAAAATAAATGTTTCAATTAGAAAAAAAACAAATTTGTAAACTAAACTATTAAAATCTTTTAATAAACAATTCACTCTCTGATCTAGAGCTGGTGATTTGGATATCAAACTTTCGAATCGATCGATAATTTTTATTTGTATTCTAATTTTTAATATTTTCCATAGTAGTTTTAAATAAATGAAATGATTAGGAAAAAAAAATTTGTAAACTAAACTATTAAAATATTTTGATACACAATTCACTCACTGATCTAGAGCTGGTGATTGGGATATCAAACATTCAAATCAATCAGTAATTTTTATTTCTATTCTAATTTGTAATATTTTCATAGTAGTTTAAAATAAATGTATTAATTAGAAAAAAACAAATTTGTAAACTAAACTATTCAAATCTTTTGATCACTCATTGATCTAGAGCTTGTAATTGGGGTATCAAACATTTGTATCGATCAGTAATTTTTATTTTTATTCTAATTTTAAATATTTTCATAGTAGTTTAAAATAAATGTATCAATTAGGACAAACCAAATTTGAAAACTAAAATATTAAAATCTTTTGATACACAATTCACTCACTGTTTTAGAGCTGGTGATTGGGATATCAAACATTCAAATCGATCAATAATTTTTATTTTTATTCTAATTTTTAATATTTTCATGGTTGTTTAAAATAAATTTATCCACTAGAAAAAACAAATTTGTAAACTAGACGATTAAAATCTTTTGATACACAATTCAATCACTTATCTACAGCTGGTGACTGAAATATCAAACATTTGAATCCATCAATAATTTTGATATTTATTCAACTTTTTAATATGTTCATAGTAGTTTAAAATAAATTTATCCACTAGAAAAAACAAATTTGTAAACTAAACTGTTAAAATCTTTTGATACACAATTCACTCACTGATCCAGAGCTGGTGATTGAGATATCAAACATTCTACTTGAACTACGAAAGCGATAACAAGCGGTTAAAATAAAAAGTGATAGAAAATGATAGTAAGTGATTTTAGTTAAGTGATTTTTGTTGTAAAATCAAGAATTGGTACAAGAACTAAGTTGTGAATAATTGTGTTTTATTGAGACAATTATTGTCTGTGAACGTGAACAGTGTCTAAAGTGGAACTTAAGCAGTTTTTGTGAAATTTGGTAGTGAACAATGTTATTCGGGTAGTTATTCACAATCCAGAAATATGAACCTTAAGTGAAAAGGCAAGAACGTAGCAATATTAAAATCTTTTGATACACAATTCACTCACTGATCTAGACCTGGTGATTAAGATATAAAGCATTCGAATTGATCAATAATTTTTATTTTTATTCCAATTTTTAATATTTTCATAGTAGTTTAAAATAAATGTATCCATTAGAAAAAAACAAATTTGTAAACTAAACCATTAAAATCTTTTGGTACACAATTCACTTACTTATCTACAGCTGGTGATTGGAATGTCAAACATTCGATTCGATCAATAATTTTTATTTTTTTTTATAATTTTTAATATTTTCATAATAGTTTAAAATAAATGTATCGATTAGAAAAAAACAAATTTGTAATCTAAAATATTAAAATTTTTTTAGACGAAATTCACAAACAGCTTTAAAGCTTTTGATTGAGATATTAAACATTCGAATCGATAAATAATTTTTATTTTTATTCAACTATAATATTTTCATAGTAGTTTAAAATAAATGTATATATTAGAAAAAAACAAATTTGTAAACTAAACTATTAAAATCTTTTGGTACACAATTCACTTACTTATCTCCAGCTGGTGATTGAAATATCAAACATTTGAATCGATCAATAATTTTGTTTTTTATTCAACTTTTTTATATGTTCATAGTAGTTTAAAATAAACGTATCCATTAGAAAAAAACAAGTTTGTATACTAAAATATTAAAATCTTTAGATACACAATTCACTCACTGATCTAGATCTGGTGATTGAGATATCAAACATTCGAATCGATCAGAAATTTTAATTTTTATTCTAATTTCTAATATTTGCATTGTAGTTTAAAATAAATGTATCCATTAGAAAAAAACAAATTTGTAAACTAAACTATTAAAATCTTTTGATAAATAATTCACTTACTGATCTAGAGCTAGTGATTGGGATATCAAACATTCGAATCGATCAATAATTTTTATTTTTGTTCTAATTTTAAGTATTTTCATATTGTTTTAAATAAATGTATCAATTAGAAAAAAACAAATTTGTAAACTAAACTATTAAAATCTTTTGATACACAATTCACTAAATGATTTAGAGCTAGAGATTGGGATATCAAACAATCGAATCGATCAGTAATTTTTCATAGTAGTTTAAAATAAATGTATTCATTAGAAAAAAACAAATTTGTAAATTGAACTATTTAAATATTTTGATACACAATTCACTCACTGATCTAGACCTTCTGATTGAGATATCAAACATTCGAGTCGATAAATAATATTGATTTTTATTCCAATTTAAAATATTTTCATGGTACTTCAAATAAATGTATCCATTAGAAAAAAACAAATTTGTTTACTAAAATATTGAAATTTTTTTAGCCGAAATTTACACACAGCTTTAAAGCTATTGACTGAAATATCAAATATTTGAACCTATCAATAATTTTTATTTTTATTTAACTTTTTTATATTATCATAGTAGTTTAAAATAAACGTATCCATTAGAAAAAAACAAATTTGCAAATTAAATATTAAAATCTTTTGATAAACAATTCACTTACTTATCTAGAGCTGGCGATTGGGATATCAAACATTCGAATCGATCAAAAATTTTTATTTTTAATCTAATTTTTAATATTTTCATAATAGGTTAAAATAAATGAATCCATTAGAAAAAAAAAATTTGTAAACTAAACTATTATAGTCTTTTGATACACAATTCACTCACTAATTTAGAGCTTGTGATTGGGATATCTAACATGTGTATCGATCAATAATTTAAATTTTTTTTCTAATTTTTAATATTTTCATGGTAGTTTAAAATAAATTTATCCACTAGAAAAAACAAATTTGTAAACTAAACTATTAAAATCTTTTGATACACAATTCACTCACTTATCTACAGCTGGTGACTGAAATATCAAACATTTGAATATATCAATAATTTTGATTTTTATTTAACTTTTTTATATATCATAGTTATCATAGTAGTTTAAAATAAACGTATCCATTAGAAAAAAAAAATTTGCAAATTAAATATTAAAATCTTTTGATAAACAATTCACTTACTGATCTAGAGCTGGTGATTGGGATATCAAACATTCGAATCGATCCATCAATTTTATTTTTATTCTAATTATAAATATTTTCGTAGTAGTTTAAAATAAATGTATCAATTAGAAAAAAACAAATTTGTAAACTAAACAATTAAAATATTTTGATACTCAATTTACTTACTGATATAGAGCTGGTGATTGGGATATCAAACATTCTAATCGATCAGTAATTTTTCATAGTAGTTTAAAATAAATGTATCCATTAGAAACAAACAAATTTGTAAATTGAACTATTAAAATATTTTGATACACAATTCACTCACTGATCTAGACCTTCTGATTGAGTTATCAAACATTCGAGTCGATCAATAATATTGATTTTTATTCCCATTTTTAATATTTTCATAGTAGTTCAAATAAAAGTATCCATTAGAAAAAACAAATTTGTATTAAAATTTTTTTAGATGAAATTCACACACAGCTTTAGAGCTTTTGATTAAGATATTAAACGTTCGAATTGATCTATAATTTTTATTTTTATTCAACTTTATAATATTTTCATAGTAGTTTAAAATAAACGTATCCATTAGAAAAAAACAAGTTTGTAAACAAAAATATTGAAATCTTTTGATACACAATTCACTCACTGATCTAGACCTGGTAATTGAGATATCAAACATTCGAATCGATCAGAAAAATTTATTTTTATTCTAATTTTAAATATTTTCAAAGTAGTTTAAAATAAATCTATCCATTAGAAAAAAACAAATTTGTAAACTAAACCATTTAAATCTTTTGGTACACAATTCACTTACTTATCTACAGCTGGTGATTGAAATATCAAACATTTGAATCGATCAATAATTTTGTTTTTTATTCAACTTTTTTATATGTTCATAGTAGTTTAAAATAAACGTATCCATTAGAAAAAAACAAGTTTGTATACTAAAATATTAAAATCTTTTGATACACAATTTGCTCACTGTTCTAGAGCTGGTGATTGGGATATCAAGCATCCGAATCGATCAATAATTTTTATTTTTATTCTAATTTTTAATATTTTCATGGAAGTTTAAAATAACAGTATCGATTAGAAAAAAACAAATTTGTAAAATAAAATATTAAAATTTTTTGATACAAAATTCACTTACTGATCTAGAGCTGGTGATTGGGATTTTAAACATTCGAATCGATCAATAATTTTTATTTTTGTTCTAATTTTAAATATTTTCGTATTGTTTAAAATAAATGTATCAAGTAGAAAAAAACAAATTTGGAACACAACAAACTTTTGGTACACAATTCACTTACTTATCTCCAGCTGGTGATTGAAATATCAAACATTTGAATCGATCAATAATTTTAATTTTTATTCAACTTTTTTACATGTTCATTCTAGTTTAGAATAAACGTATCCATTAGGAAAAAACAAGTTTGTAAACTAAAATATTAAAATCTTTTGATACACAATTCACTGATTAATCTAGATCTGGTGATTAAAATATCAAACATTCGAATCGATCAAAGATTTTGATTTTTATTTTAATTTTTAATATTTTCATAGTAGTTTAAAATACATGTATCCATTAGAAAAACACAAATTTGTAAATTAAACCATTAAAAACTTTTGGTACAAAATTCACTTTCTTATTAACAGCTGGTGAATAAAATGTCAGACATTCGAAAAAATCAATAATTTTTAATTTTATTCTAATTTTTAATATGTTCATAGTAGTTTAAAATAAATGTATCCATTAGGAAAAAATCAGTTTGTAAACTTAAATATTAATATCTTTTGATACACAATTCACTGACTGATCTAGACCTGGTGATTAAGATATCAAACATTCGAAACGATCAATAATTTTTATATTTATTCGAATTTTAAATATTTTTTAGTAGTTTAAAATAAATGTATCCATTAGAAAAAAACAAATTTGTAAACAAAACTATAAAATTTTTTTGACACACAATTCACTCACTGATATAGAGCTGGTGATTGGGATATCAAACATTCGAATCGATCAAAAATTTTGATTTTTATTCTAATTTTTAATATTTTCATAGAAGTTTAAAATAAATGTATCCATTAGAATAAAAAACAAATTTGTAAACTAAACTATTAAAATATTTTGATACACAATTCACTCACTGATCTAGAGCTGGTGATTGAGATATCAAACATTCAAATCAATCAATAATTTTTGTTTTTATTCTAATTTTCAATATTTTCATAATATTTTAAAATAAATGTATCGATTAGAAAAAAACAAATTTGTGATCTAAAATATTAAATTTTTTTAGACGAAATTCACACACAGCTTTAGAGCTTTTGATTGAGATATTAAACATTCGAATCGATCAATAAATTTATTTTTATTCTACTTTAATATTTTCGTAGTAGTTTAAAATAAATGTATACATTAGAAAAAAACAAAATTGTTAACTAAACTATTTAAATCTTTTGATAAGCAATTCACTCATTGATCTATAGCTGGTGATTGGGATATCAAACATTCGAATTGATCAATAATTTTAATTTTTTTTTCTAATTTTTAATATTTTCATAGTAGTATAAAATAAATGTATCCATTAGAAAAAAACAAATTTGTAAACTAAAGTATTCAAATCTTTTGATACACAATTCACTCACTGATCTAGAGCTGGTGATTGGGATATCAAATACTCAAATCGATCAATAATTTTTATTTTTATTCTAAATTTTAATATTTTCATTGTAGTTTAAAATAAATTTATCCATTAGAAAAAACAAATTTGTAAACAAAACGGTTATAATATTTTAATACACAATTCACTCACTGATCTAGAGCTGGTAATTGGGGTATCAAACATTCGAATCGATCAATAATTTTTATTTTTATTCGAATTTTAAATATTTTCATAGGTGATTAAAATAAATGTATCAATTAGAAAAAAGACAAATTTGTAAACTAAACTATTAAAATCTTTTGATACATAATTCACTCACTGATCTAGAGCTGGTGATTGGGATATCAAACATTTGAATCGATCAGTAATTTTCATTTTTATTCTAATTGGTAATATTTTCATAGAAGTTTAAAATAAATGTATCCATTCGAAAAAAACAAATTTGTAAACTAAACTATTAAAATCTTCTAAGACACAATTCACTCCCTGATATGGAACTGGTAATTGGGATACCAAACATTAGAATCGATCAATCATTTTGGTTTTTGTTCTAATTTATAATATTTTTATAGTAGTTTTAAATAAATGTATCGATTAAGAAAAAACAAATTTGTAAACTTAAATATTAAAATCTTTTGATAAATAATTCACTGACTTATCTAGACCTGGTGATTGGGATATCAAACATTCGAAACGATCAAAAATTTTTATTTTTATTACAATTTTTAATATTTTCATAGTAGTTTAAAATAAATGTTTATATTAGAAAAAAACTAATTTGTAAACTAAACAATTAAAATCTTTTGATACCCTATTCACAAACTGATCTAGAGCTGGTGATTGGGATATCAAATATTCCCATCGATCATTAATTTTTATATTTATTCTAATTTTAAATATTTTCATAGTAGTTTAAAATAAATGTTTCCATTAGAAAAAACAAAATTGTAAACTAAAATATTAAAATCTTTTGATACACAATTCACTCACTGATCTAGACCTGGTGATTAGGATATCAATCATTCAAATCGATTATTAATTTTTATATTTATTCTAATTTTTAATATTTTCATAGTTGTTTAAAATAAATGTATCAATTAGAAAAAACAAATTTGTATACTAAAATATTAAAATCTTTTGATACATAGTTCACTCACTGATCTAGAGCTGGTGATTGAGATATCAAACATTCGAATCAATCAATAATTTTTATTTTTATTCTAAGTTTAAATATTTTAATAGTAGTTTAAAATAAATGTATCGATTAGAAAAAAACAAATTTGTAATCTAAAATATCAAATTTTTTTTAAACGAAATTCACACACAGCTTTGGAGCTTTTGATTGAGATATTAAACATTCGAATCGATCAATAAATTTATTTTTATTCAGCTATAATATTTTCATAGTAGTTTAAAATAAATGTATACATTAGAAAAAAACAAATATGTAAACTAAACTAATATAATCTTTTGATACACAATTCACTCACTAATCTAGGGCAAGTGATTAGGATATCAAACATTTGTATCGATCAATAATTTTTATTTTTATTCTAATTTGTAATATTTTGATGGTTGTTTAAAATAAATTTATCCACTAGAAAAAACAAATTTGTAAACTAAAATTTTAAAGTCTTTTGATACACAATTCACCCACTTATCTACAGCTGGCGATGGAAATATCAAACATTCAAATGGATTACTAACTTTGATTTTTATTCAACTTTTTTATATTTTCATAGAAGTTTAAAATAAATGTATCCATTAGGGAAAAACAAATTTGCAAACTTAAATATTAAAATCTTTTAATACACAATTCACTCACTGATCTAGACCTGGTGATTGGAATATCAAACATTCGAATCGATCAATAATTTTTAATTTTATTCTAATTTTTCATATTTTCATAGTAGTTTAAAATAAATGAAAACATTAGAAAAAAAAACAAATTTGTAAACTAAACTATTAAAATCTTTTGATACACAATTCACTCACTAATCTAGAGCTGGTGATTGGGATATCAAACATTCGAATCGATCAATGATTTTTATTTTTATTATAATTTTAATTATTTTCATAGTAGTTTAAAATAAATGTATCCATTAGAAAAAAACAAATTTGTAAACTAAACTTTTTAAATATTTTGATACACGATTCACTCACTAATCAAGAGCTGGTGATTGATATATAAACATTCGTATCAATCATAAATTTTGATTTTTATTCAACTATAATATTTTCATAGTAGTTTAAAATAAATGTATACATTAGAAAAAAACCAATTTGTAAACTAAAATATTAAAATCTTTTGATACACAATTCACACGCAGCTTTAAAGCTTTTGATTGAGATATTTAACATTCGAATCGTTCAATAATTTTTATTTTTATTCAACTATAATATTTTCATAGGAGTTTAAAATATATGTATCCATTAGGAAAAAACAAATTTATAACTAAAATATTAAAACCTTTTGATAAACAATTCACTAACTGATCTAGAGCTAGTGATTAAGGTATCAAACATTTGAATCGATCAATAAAGTTTATATTTATTCTAATTTTTGATATTTTCATAGTAATTTAAAATAAATGTATCCATTAGGAAAAAACAAATTAGTAAACTAAAATATTAAAATCTTTTGATACACAATTCACTCACTGATCTAGAGCTGGTGACTGGCATATCAAACATGCGAATCGATCAATAATTTTTATTTTTTTCGAATTTTAAATATTTTCATAGTAGTTTAAAATAAATTTATCCACTAGAAAAAACAAATTTGTAAACTAAACTTTTAAAATCTTTTGATACACAATTCACCCACTTATCTACAGCTGGCGATTGAAATATCAAACATTCAAATGGATCACTAACTTTGATTTTTATTCAACTTTTTTATATTTTCATAGTAGTTTAAAATAAATGTATCCATTAGGGAAAAACAAGTTTGCAAACTTAAATATTAAAATCTTTTGAAACAGAATTCACTGACTGATCTAGACCTGGTGATTGGAATATCAAACATTCGAATCGATCAATAATTTTTATTTTTATTCTAATTTTTCATATTTTCATAGTAGTTTTAAATAAATGAATCCATTAGAAAAAAAAACAAATTTGTAAACTAAACTATTAAAATCTTTTGATACACAATTCACTCACTGATCTAGAGCTGGTGATTGGGATATCAAACATTCGAATCGATCAATAATTTTTATTTTTTTCGAATTTTAAATATTTTCATAGTAGTTTAAAATAAATTTATCCACTAGAAAAAACAAATTTGTAAACTAAACTTTTAAAATCTTTTGATACACAATTCACTTATCTACAGCTGGCGATTGAAATATCAAACATTCAAATGGATCACTAACTTTGATTTTTATTCAACTTTTTTATATATTCATAGTAGTTTAAAATAAATGTGTCCATTAGGGAAAAACAAGTTTGCAAACTTAAATATTTAAATCTTTTGAAACAGAATTCACTGACTGATCTAGACCTGGTGATTGGAATATCAAACATTCGAATCAATCAATAATTTTTATTTTTATTCTAATTTTTCATATTTTCATAGTTGTTTTAAATAAATGAATCCATTAGAAAAAAAAACAAATTTGTAAACTAAACTATTAAAATCTTTTGATACACAATTCACTCACTGATCTAGAGCTGGTGATTGGGATATCAAACATTCGAATCGATCAATAATTTTTATTTTTATTCTAATTTAAATTATTTTCATAGTAGTTTAAAATAAGTGTATCGATTAGAAAAAAACAAATTTGTAAACTAAACTTTTTAAATATTTTGATACACAATTCATTCACTGATCTAAAGCTGGTGATTGAGATATCAAACATTCGAATCAATCAATAATTTTTATTTTTATTATAATTTTTAATATTTTCATAAAAGTTTAAAATAAATGTATCCATTAGGAAAAAACAAATTTGTAAACTAAAATATTAAAATATTTTGATACACAATTCACTCACTGATCTAGATCTGGTGTTTGGGATATCAAACATTCGAATCGATCAATAATTTTTATTTTTATTCGAATTTTAGATATTTTCATAGTAGTTTAAAATAAATGTATCAATTAGAAAAAAAAAATTGTAAACTAATCTATTAAAATCTTTTGATACACAATTCACTTACTTATCTACAGCTTGTGAATGAAATATCAAACATTTGAATCGATCACTAATTTTGATTTTTATTCAACTTTTTAATATGTTAATAGTATTTTAAAATAAATGAATCCATTAGGAAAAAACAAGTTTGTAAACTAAAATATTAAAATCTTTTGATACACAATTCACTGACTGATCTAGACTTAGTGATTAGGATATCAAACATTCGAATCAATCAATAATTTTGTTTTTTATTTTAATTTTTAATATTTCATAGTAGTTTAAAATAATTGTATCCTTTAAAAAAAACAAATTTGTAAACTAAAATATGAAAATCTTTTGATAAACAATTCAATCACTGATCAAGAGCTGGTGATAGAGTTACCAAACATTTGAATCGATCAATAATTTTTATTTTTATTCTAATTTTCAATATTTTCATAGTAGTTTAAAATTAATGTATCCATTGGAAAAAACAAATTTGTAAACTAAACTATTCAAATCTTTTGATACAAATTTCACTCATTGATTAAGAGCTGGTGATTGGGATATCAAACTTTCGGATAGATCAATAATTTTTATTTTTATTCCAATTATTAATATTTTCATAGTAGTTTTAAATAAATGTTTCGATTACGAAAAAACAAGTTTGTAAACTATAATTTTAAAATCTTTTGATACACAATTCACTCTGTGATCTAGAGCTGGTGAATGGGATATCAAACATTCGAATAGATCAATAATTTTTATTTTTAATCTAATTTTTAATATTTTCATAGTAGTTTAAAATAAATGTATCGATTAGGAAAAAAAAAATTTTAAATTAAAATATTAAAATCTTTTGATACACGGTTCACTCACTGATCTAGAGCTGGTGATTGGGATATCAAACATTCGAATCGATCATTAATTTTTATATTTATTCTAATTTTTAATATTTTCATAGCAGTTTAAAATAAATGTATCGATTAGGAAAAATTAAATTTGTAAACTAAAATAGATCAATAATTTTTATTTTTATTCCAATTTTCAATATTTTCATAGTAGTTTAAAATAAATGTTTCCATTAGAAAAAAACAAATTTGTAAACTAAACTATTCAAATCTTTTGATACACGATTCACTCACTGATCTAGAGCTGGTGATTGGGATATCAAACATTCGAATCGATCATTAATTTTTATATTTATTCCAATTTTTAATATTTTCATAGCAGTTAACTATAAATGTATCGATTAGGAAAAATTAAATTTGTAAACTAAAATATTAAAATCTTTTAATACACAATTCACTTACTGATCAAGAGCTGATGATTGGGATATCAAACTTTGGACTAGATCAATAATTTTTATTTTTATTCTAATTTTCAATATTTTCATAGTAGTTTAAAATAAATGTATCGATTAGAAAAAAACAAATTTGTAAACTAAAATATTAAAATCTTTTGATACACGATTCACTCACTGATCTAGAGCTGGTGATTGGGATATCAAACATTCGAATCGATCATTAATTTTTATATTTATTCTAGTTTTTAATATTTTCATAGTAGTTTAAAATAAATGTTTCCATTAGAAAAAAACAAATTTGTAAACTAAAATATTAAAATCTTTTGATAAGCAATTCACTCACTGATCAAGAGCTGGTGATTGGGATATCAAACATTCGAATCGATCATTAATTTTTATATTCATTCTAATTTTTATTATTTTCATAGTAGTTTAAAATAAATGTTTCCATTAGAAAAAAACAAATTTGTAAACTAAAATATTAAAATCTTTTGATAAGCAATTCACTCACTGATCAAGAGCTGGTGATTGAGTTACCAAACATTTGAATACAAATTCACTCTGTGATCAAATTCTCACAATTCACTCTGTGATCTAGAGCTGGTGAATGGGATATCAAACATTCGAATAGATCAATAATTTTTATTTTTATTTTAAGTTTTAATATTTTCATAGCAGTTTAAAACAAATGTATCGATTAGGAAAAACAAATTTGTAAACTAAAATATTAAAATCTTTTGATACACAATTCACTCTGTGATCTAGAGCTGGTGAATGGGATATCAAACATTAGAATAGATCATTATTTTTTATATTTATTCTAATTTTTAATATTTTCATAGATGTTTACTATAAATGTATCGATTAGGAAAAATTAAATTTGTAAACTAAAATATTAAAATCTTTTGATACACTATTCACTCACTGATCTAGAGCTGGTGATTGGGATATCAAACATTCGAATCGATAAATAATTTTTATTTTTATTCAACTTTTTAATATGTTAATAGTATTTTAAAATAAATGTATCCATTAGGAAAAAACAAGTTTGTAAACTAAAATATTAAAATCTTTTGATATACGATTCACTCACTGATCTAGAGCTGGTGATTAGGGTACCAAACATTCGAATCGATCATTAATTTTTATATTTATTCTAATTTTTAATATTTTCATAGTCGTTTAAAATAAATGTTTCCATTAGAAAAAAACAAATTTGTAAACTAAAATATTAAAATCTTTTGATAAGCAATTCACTCACTGATCAAGAGCTGGTGATTGAGTTACCAAACATTTGAATCGATCAATAATTTTTATATATATTCTAATTTTCAATATTTCCATAGTAGTTTAAAATAATTGTATCCATTGGAAAAAACAAGTTTGTAAACTAAACTATTCAAATCTTTTAATACAAATTTCACTCATTGATCTAGAGCTGGTGATTGGGATATCAAACATTCGGATAGATTAATACTATTTATTTTTATTCCAATTATTAATATTTTCATAGTAGTTTTAAATAAATGTTTCGATTAGGAAAAAACAAGTTTGTAAACTAAAATATTAAAATCTTTTGATACACAATTCACTCTGTAATCTAGAGCTGGTGAATGGGTTATCAAACATTTGAATTGATCTATAACATTTATTTAAATTCTAATTTTTAATATTTTCATAGTAGTTTAAAAAAAATGTATCGATTAGAAAAAAACAAATTTGTAAACTAAAATATTAAAATCTTTTGATATACGATTCACTCACTGATCTAGAGCTGGTGATTAGGGTACCAAACATTCGAATCGATCATTAATTTTTATATTTATTCTAATTTTTAATATTTTCATAGTAGTTTAAAATAAATGTTTCCATTAGAAAAAACAAATTTGTAAACTAAAATATTAAAATCTTTTGATAAGCAATTCACTCACTGATCAAGAGCTGGTGATTGAGTTACCAAACATTTGAATACAAATTCACTCTGTGATCAAATTCTCACAATTCACTCTGTGATCTAGAGCTGGTGAATGGGATATGAAACATTCGAATAGATCACTAATTTTTTTTTTATTTTAAGTTTTAATATTTTCATAGCAGTTTAAAATAAATGTATCGATTAGGAAAAAACAAATTTGTAAACTAAAATATTAAAATCTTTTGATACACGATTCACTCACTGATCTAGAGCTGGTGATTGGGGTATCAAACATTCGAATCGATCATTAATTTTTATATTTATTCTAATTTTTAATATTTTCATAGTATTTTAAAATAAATGTATCCATTAGAAAAAACAAATTTGTAAACTAAACTATTAAAATCTTTTGATACACAATTCACTCACTGTTTTAGAGCTGGTGATTGGGATATCAAACATTCGAATCGATTAATAATTTTTATTTTTATTTTTTAATTTTTAATATTTTCATAATAGTTTAAAATAAATGTATAGATTAGAAAAAAGCCAACTTGTAATCTAAAATATTAGAGTTTTTTTAGACGAAATTCACGCACAGCTGTAGAGCTTTTGATTGAGATATTAAACATTCGAATCGATCAATAATTTTTATTTTGATTCAACTATAATATTTTCATAGGAGATTAAAATAAATGTATCCATTAGGAAAAAACAAATAAGTAAACTAAAATATTAAAACCTTTTGATAAACAATTAACTCACTGATCTAGAGCTGGTGATTGGGATATCAAACATTCGAATCGATCAATAATTTTTATTTTTATTCTAATTTTAATTATTTTCATAGTAGTTTAAAATAAATGTATCAATTAGAAAAAAACAAATTTGTAAACTAACCTATTAAAATCTTTTGATACACAATTCACTCACTGTTTTAGAGCTGGTAATTGGGATATTAAACATTTAAATCGATCAATAATTTTTATTTTTATTCTAATTTGTAATATTTTGATGGTTGTTTAAAATAAATTTATCCACTAGAAAAAACAAATTTGTAAACTAAAATTTTAAAATCTTTTGATACACAATTCACCCACTTATCTACAGCTGGCGATGGAAATATCAAACATTCAAATGGATTACTAACTTTGATTTTTATTCAACTTTTTTATGTTTTCATAGAAGTTTAAAATAAATGTATCCATTAGGGAAAAACAAATTTGCAAACTTAAATATTAAAATCTTTTAATACACAATTCACTCACTGATCTAGACCTGGTGATTGGAATATCAAACATTCGAATCGATCAATAATTTTTAATTTTATTCTAATTTTTCATATTTTCATAGTAGTTTAAAATAAATGAATTCATTAGAAAAAAAAACAAATTTGTAAACTAAACTTTTAAAATCTTTTGATACACAATTCACTCACTGATCTAGAGCTGGTGATTGGGATATCAAACATTCGAATCGATCAATAATTTTTATTTTTATTCTAATTTTAATTATTTTCATAGAAGTTTAAAATAAATGTATCCATTAGAAAAAAACAAATTTGTAAACTAAACTTTTTAAATATTTTGATACACAATTCACTCACTGATCAAGAGCTGGTGATTGATATATCAAACATTCGTATCAATCATAAATTTTTATTTTTATTCAACTATAATATTTTCATAGTAGTTTAAAATAAATGTATACATTAGAAAAAAACAAATTTGTAAACTAAAATATTAAAATCTTTTGATACACAATTCACACACAGCTTTAAAGCTTTTGATTGAGATATTAAACATTCGAATCGTTCAATAATTTTTATTTTTATTCAACTATAATATTTTCATAGGAGTTTAAAATATATGTATCCATTAGGAAAAAACAAATTTATAACTAAAATATTAAAACCTTTTGATAAACAATTCACTCATTGATCTAGAGCTAGTGATTAAGGTATCAAACATTTGAATCGATCAATAATTTTTATATTTATTCTAATTTTTAATATTTTCATAGTAGTTTAAAATAAATGTATCCATTAGGAAAAAACAAATTAGTAAACTAAAATATTAAAATCTTTTGATACACAATTCAATCACTGATCTAGAGCTTGTGACTGGAATATCAAACATGCGAATCGATCAATAATTTTTATTTTTTTCAAATTTTAAATATTTTCATAGTAGTTTAAAATAAATTTATCCACTGGAAAAAACAAATTTGTAAACTAAACTTTTAAAATCTTTTGATACACAATTCACCCACTTATCTACAGCTGGCGATTGAAATATCAAACATTCAAATGGATCACTAACTTTGATTTTTATTCAACTTTTTTATATTTTCATAGTAGTTTAAAATAAATTTATCCATTAGGGAAAAACAAGTTTGCAAACTTAAATATTAAAATCTTTTGAAACAGAATTCACTGACTGATCTAGACCTGGTGAATGGAATATCAAACATTCGAATCGATCAATAATTTTTATTTTTATTCTAATTTTTCATATTTTCATAGTAGTTTAAAATAAATGAATCCATTAGAAAAAAAACAAATTTGTAAACTAAACTATTAAAATCTTTTGATACACAATTCACTCACTGATCTAGAGCTGGTGATTGAGATATCAAACATTCGAATCAATCAATAATTTTTATTTTTATTATAATTTTTAATATTTTCATAAAAGTTTAAAATAAATGTATCCATTAGGAAAAAACAAATTTGTAAACTAAAATATTAAAATATTTTGATACACAATTCACTCACTGATCTAGATCTGGTGTTTGAATATCAAACATTCGAATCGATCAATAATTTTTATTTTTATTCGAATTTTAAATATTTTCATAGTAGTTTAAAATAAATGTATCAATTAGAAAAAAAAAATTGTAAACTAATCTATTAAAATCTTTTGATACACAATTCACTTACTTATCTACAGCTTGTGAATGAAATATCAAACATTTGAATCGATCACTAATTTTGATTTTTATTCAACTTTTTAATATGTTAATAGTATTTTAAAATAAATGTATCCATTAGGAAAAAACAAGTTTGTAAACTAAAATATGAAAATCTTTTGATAAACAATTCACTCACTGATCAAGAGCTGGTGATAGAGTTACCAAACATTTGAATCCATCAATAACTTTTATTATTATTCTAATTTTCAATGTTTTCATAGTAGTTTAAAATAAATTTTTATATTAGAAAAAAACAAATTTTTAAACTAAACTATTAAAATGTTTTGATACGAAATTCACTCACTGATCAAGAGCTGGTGATTGAGTTACCACACATTTGAATCGATCAATAATTTTTATTTTTATTCTAATTTTCAATATTTTCATAGTAGTTTAAAATTAATGTATCCATTAGAAAAAACAAATTTGTAAACTTAACTATTAAAATATTTTGATATACAATTCAAGCACTGATCTAGAGCTGGTGAATGGGATATCAAACATTCGAATAGATCAATAATTTTTATTTTTAATCTAATTTTTAATATTTTCATAGTAGTTTAAAATAAATGTATCGATTAGGAAAAAACAAATTTGTAAACTTAAATATTAAAATCTTTTGATACACGATTCACTCACAGATCTAGAGCTGGTGATTGGGATATCAAACATTCGAATCGATCATTAATTTTTATATTTATTCTAATTTATAATATTTTCATAGCAGTTTAAAATAAATGTATCGATTAGGAAAAATTAAATTTGTAAACTAAAATAGATCAATAATTTTTATTTTTATTCCAATTTTCAATATTTTCATAGTAGTTTAAAATAAATGTTTCCATTAGAAAAAAACAAATTTGTAAACTAAACTATTAAATTATATATATTTATAGATTTGAATGTATGATATCCCAATCACCAGCTCTAGATCAGTGAGTGAATTGTGTATCAAAAGATTTTAATATTTTAGTTTACAAATTTGTTTTTTCCTAATCGATATATCTATTTTAAACTACTATGAAAATATTAAAAATTAGAATAAAAATAAAAATTATTGATCGATTCGAATGTTTGATACCTCAATCACCAGCTCTAGATCATTGATTGAATTGTGTATCAAAAGATTTTAATAGTTTAGTTTACAAATTTTTTTTTCTAATGGATAAATTTATTTTAAACTACTATGAAAGTATTAAAAATTAGTAAAAAAAAAAATTATTGATCGTTTCTAATATTTGATATCCCAATCAGTAGCTCTAAAACAGTGAATGAATTGTGTATCAAAAGATTTTAATAGTTAAGTTTACAAATTTGTTATTTTCTAACGGATAAATTTATTTTAAACAACTAGGAAAATATTAAAAGTAAGAATAAAAATACAAATTATTGATCAATGCGAATGTTTGATAGCCCAATCACCAGCTCTAGATTTGTGAGTGAATTGTGTATCAAAAGATTTTAATAGTTTAGTTTACAAATTTGTTTTTTTCTGAAAAAAACCTTAATTTAAAACTACCATAAAAGTATTAAAAATTAGAATAAAAATAACAATTATTGATCGATTCAAATGTTTGATTACTCAATCACCAGCTCTAGATCAGTGAGTGAATTGTGTATAAAAAGATTTGAATAGTTTAGTTTACAAATTTGTTTTTTTTCTAATCGATACATTTATTTTAAACTTCTATGAAAATATTAAAAACTATAATAAAAATAAAAATTATTTATCGGTTCGGATGTTTGATATCCCAATCACCAGCTCTAGATCATTGAGTGGTTTGTGTATTAAAAGATTTTAATAGTTTAGTTTACAAATTTTTTTTTTTTAATGGATACATTTATTTTAAACTACTATGAAAATATTAAATATTATAATAAAAATAAAAATTATTGATCGATTCGAAGGTTTGATATTTTAGTAACCAGCTCTAGATCAGTGAGTGAATTGTGTATCAAATGATTTTAATAGTTTAGTTTACAAATTTGTTTTTTTCTAATGGATACATTTATTTTAAACTGCTAACAAAATATTAATAATTAGAATAAAAAAAATTATTGATCAATGCGAATGTTTGATATCCCAATCACCAGCTCCAGATCAGTGAGTGAATTGTGTATCAAAAGATTTTATCAGTTTAGTTTACAAATTTGTTTTTTTCTATTGGGTACATTTATTTTAAACTACTCTGAAAATATTAAAAATAAGAATTAAAAAAATATATTGATCGATTCTTATGTTTGATATCCCAATCACCAGATCAAGATCAGTGACTGAATTGTGTATCAAAAGATTTTAATAGTTTAGTTTACAAATTTATTTTTTCTAATGGATACATTTATTTTTAACTACTATGAAAATAAAAAAAATTAGAATAAAAATACAAATTTTTGATCACTGCGAATGTTTGACATCCCAATCACTAGTACTAGATCAGTGAGTGAATTTTGTATCAAAAGATTTTAATAGTTTAGTTTACAAATTTGTTTTATTCTAATGGATACATTTATTTTAAACTACTATGAAAATATAAAAAAATAGAAAAAAAATAATAATTGATCGTTTCTAATGTTTGATACCCCAATCACCAGCCCTTGATCAGTGAGTGAATTGTGTATCAAAAGATTTGAATAGTTTAGTTTACAACTTTGTGTTTTTCTAATAAATACATTTATTTTAAACTACTATAAAAATATTAAAAATTAGAATAAAAATACAAATTTTTGATCAATGCGAATGTTTGATATCCCTATCACCAGCTCCAGATCAGTGAGTGAATAGTGTATCAAAATATTTTAATAGTTTAGTTTACAAATTTGTTTTTTTCTAATGGATACATTTATTTTAAAATACTACGAAAATATTAAAATTAAAATAAAAAAAAATTATTGATCAATGAATTATTGACGAATGTTTGATATCCCAATCACCAGCCCTTGATCAGTGAGTGAATTGTGTATCAAAAGATTTGAATAGTTTAGTTTACAAATTTGTTTTTTTCTAATGGATACATTTATTTTAAACTACTATAAAAATATTAAAAATTAGAATAAAAATACAAATTTTTGATCAATGGGAATGTTTGATATCCCAATCACCAGCTCCAGATCAGTGAGTGAATTGTGTATCAAAAGATTTGAATAGTTTAGTTTACAAATTTGTTTGTTTCTAATCGATACATGTATTTTAAACTTCTATGAAAATATTAAAAATTATAATAAAAATAAAAATTATTGATCAATGCGAATGTTTGATAGCCCAATCACCAGCTCTAGATTAGTGAGTGAATAGTGTATCAAAAGATTTTAATAGTTTAGTTTACAAATTTGTTTTTTTTCTGAAGGAAACCTTAATTTAAAACTACTATAAAAGTATTAAAAATTAGAATAAAAATAACAATTATTGATCGATTCAAATGTTTGATTACTCAATCACCAGCTCTAGATCAGTGAGTGAAGTATCAAAAGATTTGAATAGTTTAGTTTACAAATTTGTTTTTTTTTTCTAATCGATACATTTATTTTAAACTTCTATGAAAATATTAAAAACTATAATAAAAATAAAAATTATTTATCTGTTCGGATGTTTGATATCCCAATCATCAACTCTAGATCAGTGAGTGATTTGTGTATTAAAAGATTTTAATAGTTTAGTTTACAATTTTTTTTTTTTTTTTAATGGATATATTTATTTTAAACTACTATGAAAATATTAAAAATTATAATAAAAATAAAAATTATTGATCGATTCGAAGGTTTGATATTTTAGTAACCAGCTCTAGATCAGTGAGTGAATTATGTATCAAAAGATTTATAGATTAGTTTACAAATTTGTTTTTTCTAATGGATACATTTATTTTAAACTACTATGAAAATATTTAAAATTACAACAAAAAAAAAATTACTGATCGATTCGAATGTTTGATATCCCAATCACCAGCTCTAGATCAGTGAGTGAATTGTGTATCAAAAGATTTTAATAGTTTAGTTTACAAATTTGTTTTTTTCTTATGGATACATTTATTTTAATTTACTATGAAAATATTAAGAATTAGAACAAAAATAAAAATTACTGATCGATTTGAATGTTTGATATCCCAATCACCAGCTCTACATCAGTGAGTGAATAGTGTATCAAAAGATTTTAATAGATTAGTTTACAAATTTGTTTTTTTCTAATGGATACATTTATTTTAAACTGCTAACAAAATATTAAAAATTAGAATAAAAAAAATAATTGATCAATGCGTATGTTTGATATCCCAATCACTAGTACTAGATTAGTGAGTGAATTTTGTATCAAAAGATTTTAATAGTTTAGTTTACAAATTTGTTTTTTCTAATGGATACATTTATTTTAAACTACTATGAAAATAAATAAAATTAGAATAAAAATACAAATTTTTGATCACTGCGAATGTTTGACATCCCAATCACTAGTACTAGATCAGTGAGTGAATTTTGTATCAAAAGATTTTAATATTCTAGTTTACAAATTTGTTTTTTTCTAATGGATACATTTATTTTAAACTACTATGAAAATATTAAAAATTAGAATAAAAAAAAATAATTGATCGTTTCTAATGTTTGATATCCCAATCACCAGCTCTAGATCAGTGTGTGAATTGTTCATCAAGAAATTGTAATAGTTTAGTTTACAAATTTGTTTTTTCCTAATAGATAAATTTATTTTAAACTACTATGAAAATATTTAAAGTAAGAATAAAAATACAAATTTTTGATTAATGCGAATGTTTGATAGCCCAATCACCAGCTCTAGATTAGTGAATGAATTGTGTATCAAAAGATTTTAATAGTTTAGTTTACAAATTTGTTTTTTTCTAAAGGAAACCTTAATTTTAAACAACTATGAATATATAAAAAATTAGAATAAAAATAACAATTATTGATCGATTCAAATGCTTAATACCTCAATCACCAGCTCTAGATCATTGAGTGAATTGTGTGTCAAAAGATTTTAAAAGTTTAGTTTACAAATTTGTTTTTTCTAATGGATAAATTTATTTTAAACTACTATGAAAATATTTAAAATAAAAATTAAAATAAAAATTATTGATCGATTTGAATATTTGATATCCCAGTCACCACCTCTTAAATAGAGAGTGGATTGTGTATCAAAAGATTTTAATAGTTTCGTTCAGAAATTTGTTTTTTTCTAATGGATACATTTATTTTTAGCTACTATGAAAATATTTAAAATTAGATCAAAAACAAAAATTACTGATCGATTCGAATGTTTGATATCCCAATCACCAGCTCTAGATCACTGAGTGAATAGTGTATCAAAAGATTTTAATAGTTTAGTTTACAAATTTGTTTTTTTTCTAATGGATACATTTATTTTAAACTACTATGAAAATATTAAAAATTGGAATAAAAATTATATAAATTTATCGATTCGAATGTATGATATCCCAATCACCAGCTCTAGATCAGTGATTGAATTGTGTATCAAAAGATTTTAATATTTTAGTTTACAAATTTGTTTTTTCCTAATCGATACATCTATTTTAAACTACTATGAAAATATTAAAAATTAGAATAAAAATAAAAATTATTGATCGATTCGAATGTTTGATACTTCAATCACCAGCTCTAGATCAGTGAGCGAATTGTGTATCAAAAGATTTTAATAGTTTAGATTACAAATTTGTTTTTTTCTAATGGATAAATTTATTTTAAACTACTATGAAAATATTAAAAATTAGTAAAAAAAAAAAATTTTTGATCGTTTCTAATATTTGATATCCCAATCACTAGCTCTAAAACAGTGAATACATTGTGTATCAAAAGATTTTAATAGTTTAGTTTACAAATTTGTTATTTTCTAACCGATAAATTTATTTTAAACAACTAGGAAAATATTAAAAGTCAGAATAAAAATACAAATTTTTGATCAATGCGATGGTTTGAAAGCCCAATCACCAGCTCTAGATCAGTGAGTGAATTGTGTATCAAAAGATTTGAATAGTTTAGTTTCCAAATTTGTTTTTTTTTCTAATCGATACATTTATTTTAAACTTCTATGAAAATATTAAAAACTATAATAAAAATAAAAATTATTTATCTGTTCGGATGTTTGATATCCCAATCATCAGCTCTAGATCAGTGAGTGATTTATGTATTAAAAGATTTTAATAGTTTAGTTTACAAATTTTTTTTTTTTAATGGATACATTTATTTTAAACTACTATGAAAATATTAAAAATTATAATAAAAATAAAAATTATTGATCGATTCGAAGGTTTGATATTTTAGTAACCAGCTGTAGATCAGTGAGTGAATTGTGTATCAAAAGATTTATAGATTAGTTTACAAATTTGTTTTTTTCAAATCGATACATTTGTTTTAAACCACTATGAAAATATAAAAAATTATAACAAAAAAAAAATTACTGATCGATTCGAATGTTTGATATCCCAATCACCTGCTCTACATCAGTGAGTGAATAATGTATCAAAAGATTTTAATAGTTTAGTTTACAAATTTGTTTTTTTCTAATGGATACATTTATTTTAAACTGCTAACAAAATATTAAAAATTAGAGTAAAAAAAATTATGTACAATACGTATGTTTGATATCCCAATCACTAGTACTAGATCAGTGAGTGAGTTTTGTATTAAAAGATTTTAATAGTCTAGTTTACAAATTTGTTTTTTTCTAATGGATACATTTATTTTAAACTACTATGAAAATATTAAAAATTAGAATAAAAAAAAAAATTGATCGTTTCTAATGTTTTATATCCCAATCACCAGCTCTAGATCAGTGTGTGAATTGTTTATCAAATAATTGTAATAGTTTAGTTTACAAATTTGTTTTTTCCTAATGGATAAATTTATTTTAAACTACTATGAAAATATTAAAAGTAAGAATAAAAATACAAATTTTTGATCAATGCGTATGTTTGATAGCCCAATCACCAGCTCTAGATTAGTGAGTGAATTGTGTATCAAAAGATTTTAATAGTTTAGTTTACAAATTTGTTTTTTTCTAAAGGAAACCTTAATTTTAAACTACTATGAAAATATAAAAAATTAGAATAAAAATAACAATTATTGACCGATTCAAATGATTAATACCTCAATCACCAGCTCTAGATCATTGAGTGAATTGTGTATCAAAAGATTTTAATAGTTTAGTTTACAAATTGATTTTTTCTAATGGATAAATTTATTTTAAACTACTATGAAAATATTTAAAATAAAAATTAAAATAAAAATTATTGATCGATTTGAATATTTGATATCCCAGTCACCACCTCTAAAATAGAGAGTGGATTGTGTATCAAAAGATTTTAATAGTTTCGTTCAGAAATTTTTTTTTTCTAATGGATACATTTATTTTAAACTTCTATGTAAATATTAAAAATTAGAATAAAAATAAAAATTATTGATCGATTCGAATGTTTGATACCCCAATCACCAGCTCTAGATCAGCGAGTGAATTGTTTATCAAAAGGTTTGAATAGTTTGGTTTACAAATTTGTTTTTTTCTAATGGATAAATTTACTTTAAACTACTATAAAAATATTAAAAATTAGAATAATAATACAAATGTTTGATCAATGCGAATGTTTGATATCCCAATCACCAGCTCTAGATCAGTGAGTGAATATTGCATCAAAATATTTTAAAAGTTAATTTTACATATTTGTTTTTTCCTAATCGATACATTTATTTTAAACTACTATGAAAATATCAAAAATTAAACTAAAAATAAAAATTATTGATCGATTCAAAAGTTTGATATCCCAATCACCAGCTCTAGATTAGTGTATGAATTTTGTATCAAAAAATTTTAATAGTTTAGTTTACAAATTTGTTTTTTTCTAATGGATACATTTATTTTAAACTACTATGAAAATATTAAAAATTAGAATAAAATTAAAAATTATTGATCGATTCGAATGTTTGATACCCCAATCACCAGCTCTAGATCAGTGAGTGAATTGTGTATCAAATGATTTATAGATTAGTTTACAAATTTGTTTTATTTTTTCTAATGGATACATTTATTTTAAACAATTATGAAAATATTTAAAATTAGAACAAAAAAAATTACTGATCGATCCGAATGTTTGATATCCCAATCACCAGCTCTAGATCAGTGAGTGAATTGTGTATCAAAAGATTTTAATAGTTTAGTTTACAAATTTGTTTTTTTCTAATGGATACATTTATTTTAAACTATTATGAAAATATTAAAAATTAGAATAAAAATACAAATTTTTGATCAATGCAAATGTTTGATATCCCAATCACCAGCTCCAGATCAGTGATTGAATTGTGTATCAAAAGATTTTAACAGTTTAGTTTACAAATTTGTTTTTTCTAATGTAAACATTTATTTTAAACAACTATGAAAATTTTAAAAGTAAGAATAAAAATACAAATTATTGATCAATGCGAATGTTTGATAGCCCAATCACCAGCTCTAGATTTGTGAGTGAATTGTGTATCAAAAGATTTATAGATTAGTTTACAAATTTGTGTTTTTCTAATGGATAAATTTATTTTAAACTACTATGAAAATATTAAAAATTAGAATAAAAATACAAATTTTTGATCAATGCGAATGTTTGATATCCCAATCACAAGCTCTAGATCAGCGAGTGAATTGTGTATCAAAAGATTTGAATAGTTTAGTTTACAAATTTGTTTTTTTCTAATCGATACATTTATTTTAAACTTCTATGAAAATAATAAAAATTATAATAAAAATAAAAATTATTGATCGATTCGAATGATTGATATCCCATTCACCAGTGAGTGAATTGTGTATCAAAAGATTTTAAAAGTTTAGTTTACAAATTTGTTTTTTTCTAATGGATAAATTTATTTTAAACTACTATGCAAATATTAAAAATTAGAATAAAAAAAAAATTATTGATTATTTCTAATATTTGATATCCCAATCACCAGCAGATCAGTGAGTAAATTGTTTATCAAAAAATTTTAATAGTTTAGTTTACAAATTTGTTTTTTTCTAACGTATAAATTTATTTTAAACAACTAGGAAAATATTAAAAAATAGAATATATATATTAATTTTTGATCAATGCGAATGTTTGATAGCCCAATCACCAGCTCTAGATTAGTGAGTGAATTGTGTATCAAAAGATTTTAATAGTTTAGTTTACAAATTGGTTTTTTCTAATGGATAAATTTATTTTAAACTACTATGAAAATATAAAAAATAAGAATAAAAATAAAAATTATTGATCGATTTGAACGTTTGATACCCCAATCACCAGCTCTAGATCAGTGAGTGAATTTTTTATCAAAAGATTTGAATAGTTTAGTTTACAAATTTGTTTTTTTCTAATAAATAAATTTATTTTAAACTACTATGAAAATATTAAAAATTAGTAAAAAAAAAAATTATTGATCGTTTCTAATATTTGATATCCCAATCAGTAGCTCTAAAACAGTGAATGAATTGTGTATCAAAAGATTTTAATAGTTTAGTTTACAAATTTGTTATTTTCTAACGGATAAATTTATTTTAAACAACTAGGAAAATATTAAAAGTAAGAATAAAAATACAAATTATTGATCAATGCGAATGTTTGATAGCCCAATCACCAGCTCTAGATTTGTGAGTGAATTGTGTATCAAAAGATTTTAATAGTTTAGTTTACAAATTTGTTTTTTTCTGAAGGAAACCTTAATTTAAAACTACTATAAAAGTATTAAAAATTAGAATAAAAATATCAATTATTGCTCGATTCAAATGTTTGATTACTCAATCACCAGCTCTAGATCAGTGAGTGAATTGTGTATCAAAAGATTTGAATAGTATAGTTTACAAATTTGTTTTTTTTCTAATCGATACATTTATTTTAAACTTCTATGAAAATATTAAAAACTATAATAAAAATAAAAATTATTTATCGGTTCGGATGTTTGATATCCCAATCACCAGCTCTAGTTCATTGAGTGATTTGTGTATTAAAAGATTTTAATAGTTTAGTTTACAAATTTTTTTTTTTTTAATGGATACATTTATTTTAAACTACTATGAAAATATTAAAAATTATAATAAAAATAAAAATTATTGATCGATTCGAAGGTTTGATATTTTAGTAACCAGCTCTAGATCAGTGAGTGAATACTGTATCAAAAGATTTTAATAGTTTAGTTTACAAAATTGTTTTTTTCTAATGGATACATTTATTTTAAACTGCTAACAAAATATTAAAAATTAGAATAATAATACAAATGTTTGATCAATGCGAATGTTTGATATCCCAATCACCAGCTCTAGATCAGTGAGTGAATATTGCATCAAAATATTTTAAAAGTTAATTTTACATATTTGTTTTTTCCTAATCGATACATTTATTTTAAACTACTATGAAAATATCAAAAATTAAACTAAAAATAAAAATTATTGATCGATTCAAAAGTTTGATATCCCAATCACCAGCTCTAGATTAGTGTATGAATTTTGTATCAAAAAATTTTAATAGTTTAGTTTACAAATTTGTTTTTTTCTAATGGATACATTTATTTTAAACTACTATGAAAATATTAAAAATTAGAATAAAATTAAAAATTATTGATCGATTCGAATGTTTGATACCCCAATCACCAGCTCTAGATCAGTGAGTGAATTGTGTATCAAATGATTTATAGATTAGTTTACAAATTTGTTTTATTTTTTCTAATGGATACATTTATTTTAAACAATTATGAAAATATTTAAAATTAGAACAAAAAAAATTACTGATCGATCCGAATGTTTGATATCCCAATCACCAGCTCTAGATCAGTGAGTGAATTGTGTATCAAAAGATTTTAATAGTTTAGTTTACAAATTTGTTTTTTTCTAATGGATACATTTATTTTAAACTATTATGAAAATATTAAAAATTAGAATAAAAATACAAATTTTTGATCAATGCAAATGTTTGATATCCCAATCACCAGCTCCAGATCAGTGATTGAATTGTGTATCAAAAGATTTTAACAGTTTAGTTTACAAATTTGTTTTTTCTAATGTAAACATTTATTTTAAACAACTATGAAAATTTTAAAAGTAAGAATAAAAATACAAATTATTGATCAATGCGAATGTTTGATAGCCCAATCACCAGCTCTAGATTTGTGAGTGAATTGTGTATCAAAAGATTTATAGATTAGTTTACAAATTTGTGTTTTTCTAATGGATAAATTTATTTTAAACTACTATGAAAATATTAAAAATTAGAATAAAAATACAAATTTTTGATCAATGCGAATGTTTGATATCCCAATCACAAGCTCTAGATCAGCGAGTGAATTGTGTATCAAAAGATTTGAATAGTTTAGTTTACAAATTTGTTTTTTTCTAATCGATACATTTATTTTAAACTTCTATGAAAATAATAAAAATTATAATAAAAATAAAAATTATTGATCGATTCGAATGATTGATATCCCATTCACCAGTGAGTGAATTGTGTATCAAAAGATTTTAAAAGTTTAGTTTACAAATTTGTTTTTTTCTAATGGATAAATTTATTTTAAACTACTATGCAAATATTAAAAATTAGAATAAAAAAAAAATTATTGATTATTTCTAATATTTGATATCCCAATCACCAGCAGATCAGTGAGTAAATTGTTTATCAAAAAATTTTAATAGTTTAGTTTACAAATTTGTTTTTTTCTAACGTATAAATTTATTTTAAACAACTAGGAAAATATTAAAAAATAGAATATATATATTAATTTTTGATCAATGCGAATGTTTGATAGCCCAATCACCAGCTCTAGATTAGTGAGTGAATTGTGTATCAAAAGATTTTAATAGTTTAGTTTACAAATTGGTTTTTTCTAATGGATAAATTTATTTTAAACTACTATGAAAATATAAAAAATAAGAATAAAAATAAAAATTATTGATCGATTTGAACGTTTGATACCCCAATCACCAGCTCTAGATCAGTGAGTGAATTTTTTATCAAAAGATTTGAATAGTTTAGTTTACAAATTTGTTTTTTTCTAATAAATAAATTTATTTTAAACTACTATGAAAATATTAAAAATTAGTAAAAAAAAAAATTATTGATCGTTTCTAATATTTGATATCCCAATCAGTAGCTCTAAAACAGTGAATGAATTGTGTATCAAAAGATTTTAATAGTTTAGTTTACAAATTTGTTATTTTCTAACGGATAAATTTATTTTAAACAACTAGGAAAATATTAAAAGTAAGAATAAAAATACAAATTATTGATCAATGCGAATGTTTGATAGCCCAATCACCAGCTCTAGATTTGTGAGTGAATTGTGTATCAAAAGATTTTAATAGTTTAGTTTACAAATTTGTTTTTTTCTGAAGGAAACCTTAATTTAAAACTACTATAAAAGTATTAAAAATTAGAATAAAAATATCAATTATTGCTCGATTCAAATGTTTGATTACTCAATCACCAGCTCTAGATCAGTGAGTGAATTGTGTATCAAAAGATTTGAATAGTATAGTTTACAAATTTGTTTTTTTTCTAATCGATACATTTATTTTAAACTTCTATGAAAATATTAAAAACTATAATAAAAATAAAAATTATTTATCGGTTCGGATGTTTGATATCCCAATCACCAGCTCTAGTTCATTGAGTGATTTGTGTATTAAAAGATTTTAATAGTTTAGTTTACAAATTTTTTTTTTTTTAATGGATACATTTATTTTAAACTACTATGAAAATATTAAAAATTATAATAAAAATAAAAATTATTGATCGATTCGAAGGTTTGATATTTTAGTAACCAGCTCTAGATCAGTGAGTGAATACTGTATCAAAAGATTTTAATAGTTTAGTTTACAAAATTGTTTTTTTCTAATGGATACATTTATTTTAAACTGCTAACAAAATATTAAAAATTAGAATAAAAAAAATTATTGATCAATGCGAATGTTTGATATCCCAATCACCAGCTCCAGATCAGTGAGTGAATTGTGTATCAAAAGATTTTATTAGTTTAGTTTACAAATTTGTTTTTTTCTAATGGGTACATTTATTTTAAACTACTATGAAAATTTTAAAAATAAGAATTAAAAAAAAATATTGATCGATTCTTATGTTTGATATCCCAATCACCAGCTCAAGATCAGTGACTGAATTGTGTATCAAAAGATTTTAATAGTTTAGTTTACAAATTTATTTTTTCTAATGGATACATTTATTTTAAACTCCTATGAAAATAACAAAAATTAGAATAAAAATACAAATTTTTGATCACTGCGAATGTTTAACATCCCAATCACTAGTACTAGATCAGTGAGTGAATTTTGTATCAAAAGATTTTATTAGTTTAGTTTACAAATTTGTTTTTTTCTAATGGATACATTTATTTTAAACTACTATGAAAATATCAAAAATTAGAAAAAAAAAATAATTGATCGTTTCTAATGTTTGATATCCCAATCACCAGCCCTTGATCAGTGAGTGAATTGTGTATCAAAAGATTTGAATAGTTTAGTTTACAACTTTAAGTTTTTCTAATGAATACATTTATTTTAAACTACTATAAAAATATTAAAAATTAGAATAAAAATACAAATTTTTGATCAATGCGAATGTTTGATATCCCTATCACCAGCTCCAGATCAGTGAGTGAATTATGTATCAAAATATTTTAATAGTTTAGTTTACAAATTTGTTTTTTTCTATTGGATACATTTATTTTAAAATACTACGAAAATATTAAAAATTAGAATAAAAAAAAATTATTGATCAATGAATTATTGACGAATGTTTGATATCCCAATCACCAGCCCTTGATCAGTGAGTGAATTGTGTATCAAAAGATTTGAATAGTTTAGTTTACAAATTTGTTTTTTTCTAATGGATACATTTATTTTAAACTACTATAAAAATATTAAAAATTAGAATAAAAATACAAATTTTTGATCAATGGGAATGTTTGATATCCCAATCACCAGCTCCAGATCAGTGAGTGAATTGTGTATCAAAAGATTTGAATAGTTTAGTTTATAAATTTGTTTGTTTCTAATCGATACATTTATTTTAAACTACTATGAAAATATTTAAAATTAGAACAAAAAAAAAATTACTGATCGATTCGAATGTTTGATATCCCAATCACCAGCTCTAGATCAGTGAGTGAATTGTGTATCAAAAGATTTTAATAGTTTAGTTAACAAATTTGTTTTTTTCTTATGGATACATTTATTTTAAACTACTATGAAAATATTAAAAATTGGAACAAAAATAAAAATTACTGATCGATTCGAATGTTTGATATCCCAATCACCAGCTCTAGATCAGTGAGTGAATTGTGTATCAAAAGATTTTAAAAGTTTAGTTTACAAATTTGTTTTTTTCTAATGGATAAATTTATTTTAAACTACTATGAAAATATCAAAAATTAGTAAAAAAAAAATTATTGATCGTTTCTAATATTTGATATCCCAATCATTAGCTCAGTGATTGAATTGTTTATCAAAAAATTTTAATAGTTTAGTTTACAAATTTGTTTTTTTCTAATGGATAAATTTATTTTTTACAACTAGGAAAATATTAAAAGTTAGAATAAAAATACAAATTTTTGATCAATGCGAATGTCTGATAGCCCAATCACCAGCTCTAGATTTGTGAGTGAATAGTGTATCAAAAGATTTTAATAGTTTAGTTTACAAATTTGTTTTTTTCTTAAGGAAACCTTAATTTAAAACAACTATGACAGTATTAAAAATTAGAATAAAAATAACAATTATTGATCGATTCAAATGTTTGATTACTCAATCACCAGCTCTAGATCAGTGAGTGAATTGTATATCAAAAGATTTGAATAGTTTAGTTTACAAATTTGTTTTTTCTAATCGATACATTTATTTTAAACTTCTATAAAAATATTAAAAATTAGAATAAAAATACAAATTTTTGATCAATGCGAATGTTTGATATCCCAATCATCAGCTCCAGATCAGTGAGTGAATTGTGTTTCAAAAGATTTGAATAGTTTAGTTTACAAATTTGTTTTTTTCTAATGGATACATTTATTTTAAACTACTATGAAAAAATTAAAAATTAGTAAAAAAAAAATTATTGATCGTTTCTAATATTTGATATCCCAATCACTAGCTCTAAAACAGTGAATACATTGTGTATCAAAAGATTTTAATAGGCAGTCTAATTCGAAAGCTCAGTGAGCTCGGACTAAAAAATCAAAACAAAATAAATATAATAATTTTCACAAATCCGTATCAAATGCAAAATATAATTAATAAACTTAAAAATTATAATTATTTAATTATAAATTAATATTCTAATTACTTTTCTTAACTTATTTTAATTAACTGTTGTGAGTTTTTTTTTTTTTGTGTTTAGTTAATTTTGTGTGTGTTAATATAAAATAAAATAAAATTATCATACAATTTTTTGGGGGCTCAAGCCATGGGGCTACCCACTTAAATAGTGCTACAATATAGAAATATATTGAACAATTACAAAACATAAACCATATATACGAATATATAGTGAAAATCAATTAGTAAATTCAGTGTAACTACGAGTGTAGAGCTCTTACAGCGTTCCTCGCTAACCAGCGGCGAGAGGCTTACATACATATAAGTGATATAAAATATATATGTGGTGCTCTCACAATAAACTATAAACTTGTACAGGTAAAAAAGTGAAGGCCCCTTAATTTCGAGGCATAAAAAAAAAAAATATAAAAATTCAAAAGGAAAAAAAAAATAAAAAAAAATTCAAAATTTTCACAATCATTTTTGTTTAAAAATCAACAACTTTCAATTATTAAAAAATCAACAACGTTCAGTTATTTACGTACAGTTGTTCAAAAATTTCTAAACTTTTATTTTTATTGTTCAAATATTGTTGTTGACTTTTCAATTAATTAATTATTTAAAACATAATTTGTATATAATTTAAAAATTAAAACAAAAAAAAAAAAATCAACTAGTGAATAAACAGGCTAATGGTAGGAATGCACCTGCAGCCAAAACCAATAGTACCAAAATTTTAAAAAATAAAATAATTCTGACAAACAATTTATCGTTAATTACGCCATTGCCCGCGTTAAGTGATAACGAGGAAGACGAACTCAAAATAGAGGCGATTATTATTGATCCCTCTCCAGCTACAATGGTAGACTCCATACCATCATCAACATTACCAACAACTTCTACAGCAGCAATAACAGCAGCAACTACATCATTTACAAATACACCAACTACAACGTTAACAACATCAGCAACCTCAAAGAAAGATTCCAATAACCTCACACGTCGTGGCACCAAAAGAAACAACATCGATGACGACAACACACAGGGTGAGTCACTTAAATTCAAAAACATCATAAAAAATTTACAAAATGAAATTAAATTGCTCAAAGAGCAACTTATTACGACGCACAGCGACAATTACATTCATTCAATAAAATCAAACACTAACTCAATATCGTTTCTATCGAAAAATAAATTCGCTCCACTCATCCAAGAGCTGGATGATGAAAATGATGAAGAAACAACTATGCAATGCGATCTATTGCAACAAATTCAAATTTTTAATGAGGGCGACGAAAATAATGGACCTTCGTTCGATATTGTCAAAAATAAAATCAAAAATAATAATCTGGCAAAATCAGTCAAAACAGTATCAACGGATTCCATTATAAATGAATCAGTGAAAAAAAATTTCGATTTAAATTCGATGAAATCTAATAAATCAAAAACATCAACTCCGACGGCGACGACGGCGGCAGCTGAGTCAATTACCAAGACAACAGCTGCGACTGCAGTTATTAAAAAGCAGCGTCGTCCGCCACCTATACACATCTACGAACAAGATGTTAAGAACACAGTTGCCTTAGCCAAAGGATTAAACATCGATAATTTCGAAGTTAGACGTATTAATGGTAATAAACATACCATCACGACTGACAACTTACAAAATTTCACATCACTGAAAACGGTTTTTGACGAAGTGAATACAAATTATTACACGTACACTCCAAAAGAGTTAAAACCCAAAACCCTTGTACTGAGAGGACTTACGAAAACCGAAGACTTAATCGAACTGAAAACAGACATTGAAACAATGAACGAAAACCTCAAAATTATTAAAATTATACAGATGCGTTCGAAGCGCGCGTCTCAAAATAAAAGACTATTACCGCTTTACATTGTACAGTTTGAGCCAAGCACCCCTCTAAACGTGGTCTATGCCATTAAGCACGTAAATTATCAAAAAGTTGAGTGGCAAACACTCAATCGTACCAACGACATTTTACAGTGCAAAAACTGCCAACGATACGGACATACTGCGACAAACTGCAACTTGGAGTTCCGCTGTGTTAAATGCGCACAAACACACGAACCCGGCGACTGTACGGTTACGGACGAAATCACTAAAGATAATATTTTTTGTATCAATTGCAAAAAATCAGGACATCCAGCATCGTATAAAGGGTGCCCCATTTATCAAACGATGATCTCAAAAATTCGTAAACGAATTGCTGAGAAGCGAGCAAAACAGGAGACTACAAAAACAACTCCAAAAATGTTCGACTCCATCAAGGTGTCAAAAGCAAACGGCACATTTGCCGAGATGATGAGAGGTGGTCCTCAAGCGACAACTAACACGACAACATCAACGACAACAACAGCACCTTCTGTACAACATCAATCAAATATCGACCGCGAAATAAAAACCTTAAACGAACGAGTAGACAAACTGACGAACGTAATTGAAAAACAAGCAGAACAAATGGCGCAAATTTTACAATTTTTGGCCCAAATCTAAATTCGATCATTCAACCCAAAATTTACGACTAGACCAAGGACTACAACAACAACATCATAGACAAACACATCACCAACGACGACAACGACGACTAACATCAAAATTCAAAATTATTGCGATTAATGTCAACTCAATAGTAAGTGTACAAAGACGACTTAACTTGTTAAATTTTCTAAATTTACATAAACCCGACTGTTTACTGATCAACGAGACGAAACTAAACCCAAAACATTATTTAGAATTTAAAAACTATAACATAATACGACGTGACCGAATAAATTCTACTCAAGGGGGAGGGACGGCCATTTTGATAAAAGACGACTTCAAATTCAAAATTATTGAACCTCAATCGATAAGCAATCAAGAAGGCATCGAGATTGCTATTATCCGATTGAATATAAAATGTTCAAACCAAAATATTTTCCTAATTTCGATATACTGTACAGGCAACGCGACAATAATTACTGAAAAACGCTTTGAAGAGGAATGGAGCAAAATTTTTGACGTACTAAATTTAAGTAATCCAAATCATTATTACTTAATTGCAGGTGACTTAAACGCACGACATACTAACTGGGGTAATGCACTCAACAACTCGAGAGGTACACGACTAAATAAATGGATGACGGACTATGCCATGTTATACCGCGCTAAATTATACAATACAGACAAACCGACTATGATACGTTCAGGTAACTACTTAGATTTGGCTATAATGGACGTACGAATCAAAATTCAAAAAAATTCACTTGACCAAATACCGACACATCATTTCGATAGCGATCACCGTGCCATCGAAATTATTATAAATGGAATTAATAATTTAAATTCTGGCATCAACCAAATTGACATTGACAATAACGACGATGACGACGATGAACAGCAAAACATTCGATACAATTTCACGGGGATCGACTGGACAAAATGGACTGAAAATTTAGAAAAATTACATCGGACAGCTGCAACAGAGGCGGCGACGACAACAATGATACGATCACAACTAGACAATGGTGAACAAGTATTGTTACCATTTTACAGAAACCTCTCGATTGAAGAGTGCAATGACTATATTACAACACTGACGAAACTTATTTTGGCTAATATAAAGACAAACTCACCAAAAAAAAGACGAATTAACAATATGATGTGCTACAGTAACCCGACAATCGAAAGACTATACAAATTTAAATCATTACTAATTACCAAAATTAAGACGACAAAACGAAATTTAGCCAACAACCATAATCGACATTTAAATACAGTACTACAGAACAGAATCCACATTTGGAAAGTGGAAATCAAACGGACGATACAATTAATACAACAGAACGTCAAAATACAAATAGAACGATACTGGACGGACATCATGAAAGGCATTAAGCCAAGTTCTAAAATGTGGACAGAAATTAAACGATTTACGGCCAAGACCAAAAATAGACAAGACGCGACAATAAAAACTTTGGAAATTCCAACGACGGACAAACAAAAATACAATCACTTTGGCATTGATTGGAACACATTACAAAAAAACAGAGACAATACAAAATACAAAATTTTTGATGAGACGCAAAATTTAAATATACTAGGACAACATATTGAGGACCACACTCTGTTCAATCCGAATCTTGGTGATCGGCAACATGAGATTGATACAAAAAATATTATCAAACCAATTATTGATCAACACACGAACGAACGAACTCAACAAAAGACAAAAACAACCTTTTCGACTAAAAACCCAGCATATGCACCACAACAACCGGACGATGACAAAAAATTCTTTATTGATACTGATCAACTGATGGACATACTAAAATTAGTGAACAACAAAAAATCATTTGGACTTGACCTTTTACCTAACATTATTTTTAAACACCTACCGGACATTATGATTATCGAAATTTGTACTCTATTCAACAACTTACTGAATAACAATTATTACCCGGACGCTTGGAAAATTGCGCGAGTTTTTCCAATTCTAAAAAAGGGCAAATCACCGACAGACCCTGAAAGTTATCGACCAATTAGTCTACTTTCAAACTTTGGCAAACTTTACGAAATTTTAATATATGAAAAAATTAACAATCACGTACGGACAAACAAATTGATGCATGAAAATCAATTTGGTTTTAGACAAGGACATAGTACGACGCACGCAATCACGAAAGTTTTGGCTGACGTAACACATCAATTAAATTTTAACATACCGACGGGCGCTGTTTTGATTGACATCAAAAAGGCATTCGAATCAATTTGGCTTGACGGACTACTCGCAAAATTAAAGACTATGAACTTTTCGGACGACCTGATTAAAATTTTACATGAATTACTGTACGATCGCACATTTTATACAACTTCGGGCTTTGGTAACAAACGCTCATCTTCCCAATTCAAAATTGTTAATGGAGTCCAACAAGGATCCATCACTGCCCCAATCCTTTTTAATTTATACACGGCCGATCTTATTTCGAACAATTGTCTAAATTCAAAATTAATTCAATCATGTGCGTATGCGGATGACATGATTGTTTATAGTTCCTCCTATCGTATCGGCGACATACAAAAAAATCTCCAAAATTCTTTAAACTTCATACAAAATTACTTCAACCTTTGGCACATTGAAATTAATCCGGCAAAATGCGAATCTATTCTCTTTCGACGTCCGCTTAAAAACGCATCGAGAGAAATGAAGAGAAATTGGCGTCACCTTTCAATTAAAATCAACAATCAACCAATAAAATTGTGCAAGAGTATAAAATACTTGGGCGTTAACATCGACAACTTGTGTTATATGGCGAATCACACTTCAATACAATTAGAGAAGGCGAGACGCGCGTTTATGGGTGCGCGGCAACTATTTTACAACAGACATTTAGACAAACGGGTTAAAATTATTGCTTACAAGACTTTAATACGACCAATACTGACGTACGGATGTCAATTGTGGTACAATCAAGTACCACGCTACATGGAACGATACAGAGTTTTCGAACGGAAATGCCTTCGACACTGCAACGGACTGTACAGAAAAGCACAGACAGACTATATGCACTACATTTCAAATCGAGTGCAATATCAAAATTATGGCTCGGACAGAATCGACGTACACATTTTAAATTTAACACGTAATCACATCAGACGAGCATGTCTCAATACGGACAACTCACTGATTTTTGGACCTTATCATGTTGACACGACACTTTCAAAATTATACGCGACATCTGGCACGATACCCGGACCGAATACATTTATTTACTTTGACCGTTTAGGCTATATACAAAACCGTGACGGAATACCACTCATTTACCATGTGGCAAGGAAGCCAAATGAAAAATGGTTTGACGATGACAAATTCTCGAACCCTGACGTACATATACGATTTGACACGACGACATGTACTAAGGACGACGAATACGAAAAACGTCTGGATGCGTATTGGTGGTTGGACGGCGCCAGCTGATAGTAACTTGCAGTCACAGCAATTTATATATACACTTTTATATTATTATTATTTTTTATATATATTGTATAAAAAACAAAAGCTTATTTTGTAACTATATACACTTCTTGTATGTTATATTGGTATTTTAAAAACAAAATCTAATTTGAAGGATATGTTATAACAATTTAGTATGGTTTCCCGCACGGCACCATAATAAATGGTTAAATTTATTTTTATTTTTCATTTCCATATATGTATGTGTGTGTGGGTGTGTGTGAATGTGAACAGGTGTATTTGTGTGTGTGAATGATTTTCATCCTTTATTTATTTTCATCACTAGTTTTTAAGCAACACATGGTGACTTTTGACATAAGAATTTTTATAACATTTTTTTCTGTAGTCAATTTTTTAAAAGAAAGATTAAATTTTTGATATTTTATATAAATTTTTATACAATATATTTTTTCGTTAATTTTTAAAGCTTTTTATAGTGTTTATTCATAAACTTAGTTTTCTATATGTAATACACCCGAGTGCCCGTCTTTTGTAGGGACAGTGGTGTTTATTTTGTATAATTGTTTTTTTTATGGCAAGCCTTTTTATAAATCCACTTGCCTTTTTATATATTTTTATGTTATTATATTTTAATCAAACTGTAAAAAAAAAATGTTTAAATAAATTGGATTTATTGTTTTAAAATAAAAAAAAAAAAAAAGATTTTAATAGTTTAGTTTACAAATTTGTTATTTTCTAACGGATAAATTTATTTTTAACAACTAGGAAAATATTAAAAGTTAGAATAAAAATACAAATTTTTGAGCAATGCGAATGTTTGATAGCCCAATCACCAGCTCTAGATTAGTGAGTGAATTGTGTATCAAAAGATTTTAATAGTTTAGTTTACAAATTTGTTTTTTTTCTGAAGGAAACCTTAATTTAAAACTACTATAAAAGTATTAAAAATTAGAATAAAAATAACAATTATTGATCGATTCAAATGTTTGATTACTCAATCACCAGCTCTAGATCAGTGAGTGAATTGTGTATCAAAAGATTTGAATAGTTTAGTTTACAAATTTGTTTTTTTTTTTTCTAATCGATACATTTATTTTAAACTTCTATGAAAATATTAAAAACTATAATAAAAATAAAAATTATTTATCTGTTCGGATGTTTGATATCCCAATCATCAGCTCTAGATCAGTGAGTGATTTGTGTATTAAAAGATTTTAATAGTTTAGTTTACAATTTTTTTTTTTTTTTTAATGTATATATTTATTTTAAACTACTATGAAAATATTAAAAATTATAATAAAAATAAAAATTATTGATCGATTCGAAGGTTTGATATTTTAGTAACCAGCTCTAGATCAGTGAGGGAATTATGTATCAAAAGATTTATAGATTAGTTTACAAATTTGTTTTTTCTAATGGATACATTTATTTTAAACTACTATGAAAATATTTAAAATTACAACAAAAAAAAATTACTGATCGATTCGAATGTTTGATATCCCAATCACCAGCTCTAGATCAGTGAGTGAATTGTGTATCAAAAGATTTTAATAGTTTAGTTTACAAATTTGTTTTTTTTCTTATGGATACATTTATTTTAAACTACTATGAAAATATTAAAAATAAGTTTAAATATTAAAATTAGTGATCGATTCAAATGTTTGATATCCCAATCACCAGCTCTACATCAGTGAGTGAATTGTGTATCAAAAGATTTTAATAGTCTAGTTTACAAATTTGTTTTTTTCTAATGGAAACATTTATTTTAAACTGCTAACAAAATATTAAAAATTAGAAATAAAAAAAATTATTGATCAATGCGTATGTTTGATATCCCAATCACTAGTACTAGATCAGTGAGTGAATTTTGTATCAAAAGATTTTAATAGTTTAGTTTACAAATTTGTTTTTTCTAATGGATACATTTATTTTAAACTACTATGAAAATAAAAAAAATTAGAATAAAAATACAAATTTTTGATCACTGCGAATGTTTGACATCCCAATCACTAGTACTAGATCAGTGAGTGAATTGTGTATCAAAAGATTTTAATAGTCTAGTTTACAAATTTGTTTTTTTCTAATGGATACATTTATTTTAAACTACTATGAAAATATTAAAAATTAGAATAAAAAAAAAATAATTGATCGTTTCTAATGTTTGATATCCCAACCACCAGCTCTAGATCAGTGTGTGAATTGTTCATCAAGAAATTGTAATAGTTTAGTTTACAAATTTGTTTTTTCCTAATGAATAAATTTATTTTAAACTACTATAAAAATATTTAAAGTAAGAATAAAAATACAAATTTTTGATCAATGCGAATGTTTGATAGCCCAATCACCAGCTCTAGATTAGTGAGTGAATTGTGTATCAAAAGATTTTAATAGTTTAGTTTACAAATTTGTTTTTTTTTAAAGGAAACCTTAATTTTAAACAACTATGAAAATATAAAAAATTAGAATTAAAATAACAATTATTGATCGATTCAAATGCTTAATACCTCAATCACCAGCTCTAGATCATTGAGTGAATTGTGTATCAAAAGATTTTAAAAGTTTAGTTTACAAATTTGTTTTTTCTAATGGATAAATTTATTTTAAACTACTATGAAAATATTTAAAATAAAAATAAAAATAAAAATTATTGATCGATTTGAATATTTGATATCCCAGTCACCACCTCTTAAATAGAGAGTGGATTGTGTATCAAAAGATTTTAATAGTTTCGTTCAGAAATTTGTTTTTTTCTAATGGATACATTTATTTTTAACTACTATGAAAATATTAAAAATTAGATCAAAAACCAAAATTACTGATCGATTCGAATGTTTGATATCCCAATCACCAGCTCTAGATCAGTGAGTGAATAGTGTATCAAAAGATTTTAATAGTTTAGTTTACAAATTTGTTTTTTTTTCTAATGGATAAATTTACTTTAAACTACTATGAAAATATTAAAAATTGGAATAAAAATTATATAAATTTATCGATTCGAATGTATGATATCCCAATCACCAGCTCTAGATCAGTGAGTGAATTGTGTATCAAAAGATTTTAATATTTTGGTTTACAAATTTGTTTTTTCCTAATCGATACATCTATTTTAAACTACTATGAAAATATTAAAAATTAGAATAAAAATAAAAATTATTGATCGATTCGAATGTTTGATACTTCAATCACCAGCTCTAGATCAGTGAGCGAATTGTGTATCAAAAGATTTTAATAGTTTAGTTTACAAATTTGTTTTTTTCTAATGGATAAATTTATTTTAAACTACTATGAAAATATTAAAAATTAGTAAAAAAAAAAATTATTAATCGTTTCTAATATTTGATATTCCAATCACTAGCTCTAAAACAGAGAATACATTGTGTATCAAAAGATTTTAATAGTTTAGTTTACAAATTTGTTATTTTCTAACCGATAAATTTATTTTAAACAACTAGCAAAATATTAAAAGTTAAAATAAAAATACAAATATTTGATCAATGCAATTGTTTGATAGCCCAATCACCAGCTCTAGATCAGTGAGTGAATTGTGTATCAAAAGATTTTAATAGTTTAGTTTACAAATTTGTTTTTTTTCTGAAGGAAACCTTAATTTAAAACTACTATAAAAGTATTAAAAATTAGAATAAAAATAACAATTATTGATCGATTCAAATGTTTGATTACTCAATCACCAGCTCTAGATCAGTGAGTGAATTGTGTATCAAAAGATTTGAATAGTTTAGTTTCCAAATTTGTTTTTTTTTCTAATCGATACATTTATTTTAAACTTCTATGAAAATAATAAAAACTATAATAAAAATAAAAATTATTTATCTGTTCGGATGTTTGATATCCCAATCATCAGCTCTAGATCAGTGAGTGAATAATGTATCAAAAGATTTTAATAGTTTAGTTTACAAATTTGTTTTTTTCTAATGGATACATTTATTTTAAACTGCTAACAAAATATTAAAAATTAGAATAAAAAAAATTATTGATCAATACGTATGTTTGATATCCCAATCACTAGTACTAGATCAGTGAGTGAATTTTGTATCAAAAGATTTTAATAGTTTAGTTTACAAATTTGTTTTTTTCTAATGGATACATTTATTTTAAACTACTATGAAAATATAAAAAAAATTAGAATAAAAATACAAATTTTTGATTACTGCGAATGTTTGACATCCCAATCACTAGTACTAGATCAGTGAGTGAATTTTGTATCAAAAGATTTTAATAGTTTAGTTTACAAATTTGTTTTTTTCTAATGAATACATTTATTTTAAACTACTATGAAAATATTAAAAATTAGAATAAAAAAAAAAAATTGATCGTTTCTAATGTTTGATATCCCAATCACCAGCTCTAGATCAGTGTGTGAATTGTTTATCAAAAAATTGTAATAGTTTAGTTTACAAATTTGTTTTTTCCTAATGGATAAATTTATTTTAAACTACTATGAAAATATTAAAAGTAAGAATAAAAATACAAATTTTTGATCAATGCGAATGTTTGATAGCCCAATCACCAGCTCTAGATTAGTGAGTGAATTGTGTATCAAAAGATTTTAATAGTTTAGTTTACAAATTTTTTTTTTCTAAAGGAATCCTTAATTTTAAACTACTATGAAAACATAAAAAATTAGAATAAAAAAAACAATTATTGATCGATTCAAATGTTTAATACCTCAATCACCAGCTCTAGATCATTGAGTGAATTGTGTATCAAAAGATATTAATAGTTTAGTTTACAAATTGATTTTTTCTAATGGATAAATTTATTTTAAACTACTATGAAAATATTTAAAATAAAAATTAAAATAAAAATTATTGATCGATTTGAATATTTGATATCCCAGTCACCACCTCTAAAATAGAGAGTGGATTGTGTATCAAAAGATTTTAATAGTTTCGTTCAGAAATTTGTTTTTTCTAATGGATACATTTATTTTAAACTTCTATGTAAATATTAAAAATTAGAATAAAAATAAAAATTATTGATCGATTCGAATGTTTGATACCCCAATCACCAGCTCTAGATCAGCGAGTGAATTGTTTATCAAAAGATTTGAATAGTTTGGTTTACAAATTTGTATTTTTCTAATGGATAAATTTATTTTAAACTATTATGAAAATATTAAAAATTAGAATAATAATACAAATTTTTGATCAATGCGAAAGTTTGATATCCCAATCACCAGCTCTAGATCAGTGAGTGAATATTGCATCAAAATATTTAAAAAGTTAAGTTTACATATTTGTTTTTTCCTAATCGATACATTTATTTTAAACTACTATGAAAATATCAAAAATTAAACTTAAAATAAAAATTATTGATCGATTCAAAAGTTTGATATCCCAATCACCAGCTCTAGATTAGTGTATGAATTTTGTATCAAAAAATTTTAATAGTTTAGTTTACAAATTTGTTTTTTTCTAATGGATACATTTATTTTAAACTACTATGAAAATATTAAAAATTAGAATAAAATTAAAAATTATTGATCGATTCGAATGTTTGATACCCCAATCACCAGCTCTAGATCAGTGAGTGAATTGTGTATCAAATGATTTATAGATTAGTTTACAAATTTGTTTTTTTTTCTAATGGAAACATTTATTTTAAACAACTATGAAAATATTAAAAATTAGATTAAAAATACAAAATTTTGATCAATGCGAATGTTTGATATCCCACTCACAAGCTCTAGATCAGTGAGTGAATTGTGTATCAAAAGATTTATAGATTAGTTTACAAATTTGTTTTTTCTAATGGATACATTTATTTTATACAACTATGAAAATATTTTAAATTAGAACAAAAAAAAATTACTGAACGATTTGAATGTTTGATATCCCAATCACCAGCTCTAGATCAGTGAGGGAATTGTGTATCAAAAAATTTTAATAGTTTAGTTTACAAATTTGTTTTTTTCTAATGGATACATTTATTTTAAACTACTATGAAAATATTAAAAATTAGAATAAAAAAAAATTATTGATCAATGCGAATGTTTGATATCCCAATGATCAGCCCTTGATCAGTGAGTGAATTGTGTATCAAAAGATTTTAAAAGTTTAGTTTACAAATTTGTGTTTTTCTAATGGATACATTTATTTTGAACTACTATGAAAATATTAAAAATTAGAATAAAAATACAAATTTTTGATCAATGCGAATGTTTGATATCCCAATCACAAGCTATAAATCAGCGAGTGAATTGTGTATCAAAAGATTTGAATAGTTTAGTTTACAAATTGGTTTTTTTCTAATGGATACATTTATTTTAATTTACTATGAAAATATTAAAAATTAGAATTAAAATACAAATTTTTGATCAATGTGAATGTTTGATATCCCAATCACAAGAACTAGATCAGTAAGTGAATTGTGTATCAAAAGATTTTAATAGTTTAGTTAACAAATTTGTTTTTTTCTAATGGACACATTTATTTTAAACTACTATGAAAATATTAAAAATTAGAATAAAAAACAATAATTGATCGTTTCTAATGTTTGATATCTCAATCACCAGTTCCAGATCAGTGAGTGAATTGTGTATCAAAAGATTTTAATAGTTTAGTTTACAAATTTGTTTTTTTCTAATGGATACATTTATTTTAAACTACTATGAAAATATTAAAAATTAGAATAAAAAAAAATAATTGATCAATGCGAATGTTTCATATCCCAATGATCAGCCCTTGATTAGTGAGTGAATTGTGTATCAAAATTAAAAGTTTAGTTAAATTATTTAAAAGTTTAGTTTACAAATTTGTGTTTTTCTAATGGATACATTTATTTTAAACTACTATGAAAATATTAGAAATTAGAATAAAAATACAAATTATTGATCAATGCGAATGTTTGATATCCCAATCACAAGCTCTAGATCAGCGAGTGAATTGTGTATCAAAAGATTTGAATAGTTTAGTTTACAAATTTGTTTTTTTCTAATCGATACATTTATTTTAAACTTCTATGAAAACATTAAAAATTAGAATAAAAATAAAAATTATTGATCGTTTCTAATGTTTGATATCCCAATCACTAGCTCAAGATCAGTGAGAGAATTGTGTATCAAAAGATTTTAATAGTTTAGTTTACAAATTTGTTTTTTTCTAATGGAAACATTTATTTTAAACTACTATGAAAATAATAAAAATTAGAATAAAAATACAAATTTTTGATCAATGCGAATTTTTGATATCCCAATCACCAGCTCTAGATCAGTGAGTGAATTGTGTATCAAAAGATTTTAATAGTTTAGCTCACAAATTTGTTTTTTTCTAATGGATACATTTATTTTAAACTACTATGAAAATATTAAAAATTAGAATAAAAAAAAAAAATTTATCGATGCTAATGTTTGATATCCCAATCACCAGCTCTAGATCAGTGAGTAAATTGTTTATCAAAAAATTTTAATAATTTAGTTTACAAATTTGTTTTTTCCTAATGGATAAGTTTATTTTAAACTAGTATGAAAATATTAAAAGTAAGAATAAAAATACAAATTTTTGATCAATGCGAATGTTTGATATCCCAACCACCAGCTCTAGATTAGTGAGTAAATTAAGTATCAAAAGATTTTAATAGTTTAGTTTACCAATTTGTTTTTTTCGAAAGGAAACCTTAATTTTAAACTACTATTATAATATTAAAAATTAAAATAAAAATAAAAATAAAAATTATTGATCGATTCAAAAGTTTGATATCCCAATCACCAGCTCTAGATTAGTGAGTTAATTGTGTATTAAAAGATTTTAATAGTTTAGTTTACAACTTTGTTTTTTTTTTAGTGGATACATTTATTTTAAACTACTATGAAAATATTAAAAATTAGAATAAAAATACAAATTTTTGATCAATGCGAATGTTTGATATCCCAATCACCAGCTCTAGATCAGTGAGTGAATAGTGTATCAAAAGATTTGAATAGTAGAGTTTACAAATTTGTTTTTTTCTAATGGAACCATCTATTTTAAACTACTATGAAAATATTAAAAATTAGAATAAAAATAAAAATTATTGATCAATGCGAATAATTGATATCTCAATCACCAGCTCTATATCAGTGCGTGAATTGTGTATCAAAAGATTTTAATAGTTTAGTTTACAAATTTGTTTTTCTCGAATGGATACATTTATTTTAACGTACTATGAAAATAATAAAAATTGGAATAAAAATAACATTTATTTATCTATTCAAATGTTTGATATACCAATCTACAGCTCAAGATCGGCGAGTGAATTGTGTATCAAAAGATTTTAATAGTTTAGTTTACAAATTTGTTTTTCTCGAATGGATACATTTATTTTAACGTACTATGAAAATAATAAAAATTAGAATAAAAACCAAAATTATTGATCGATTCAAATGTTTAATATCCCAATTACCAGCCCAAGATTAGTGAGTGAATTTTGTATCAAAAGATTTTAATAGTTTAGTTTACAAATTTGTTTTTTTCTAATCGATACATTTATTTTAAAGTACTTTGAAAATATTAAAAATTAGAATATAAACCAAAATTATTGATCGATTAAAATGTTTAATATCCAAATTTCCAGCTCTAGATTAGTGAGTGGATTGTGTATCAAAAGATTTTAATAGTTTAGTTTACAAATTTGTTTTTTCTAATGGATACATTTATGTTAAACTACTATGAAAATATTAAAAATTGGAATAAATATCAATATTATTGATCGATTCGAATGTTTGATATCCCAATCACCAGCTTTAGATCAGTGAGTGAATAATGTATCAAAAGATTCTAATAGTTTAGTTCACAAATTTGTTTTTTTCTAATCGATACATTTATTTTAACGTACTATGAAAATATTAAAAATTAGAATAAAAACCAAAATTATTGATCGATTCAAATGTTTGATATCCCAATCACTACCTCTAGATCAGTGAGTGATTTGTGTATCAAAAGTTTTTAATAGTTTAGATTACAAATTTGTTTTTTTCTAATTGATACATTTATTTTAAACTACTATGAAAATATTTAAAATTGGAAAAAAAATAAAAATTATTGATCGATACAAATGTTTGATATCCTAATCACTAGCTCTAAATTAGTGAGTGAATTGTGTATCGAAATATTTTAATAGTTTATTTAATAAATTTGTTTTTTTTCTAATGGATAAATTTATTTTAAAATACTATGAAAATATTAAAAATTAGAATAAAAATAACATTTATTTATCTATTCAAATGTTTGATATACCAATCTACAGCTCAAGATCGGCGAGTGAATTGTGTATCAAAAGATTTTAATAGTTTAGTTTACAAATTTGTCTTTTCTAGAATAAAAACCAAAATTATTGATTGATTCTAGAGTTTGATATCCCAATTACCAGCTCTATATTAGGAAGTGAATTGTGTATTAAAAGATTTTAATAGATTAGTATACAAATTTGTTTTTTCGAATGGATACATTTATTTTAAACTTCTATGAAAATATTAAAAATTAGAATAAAAATAAAAATTATTAAAAACCAAAATTATTGATCGATTCTAATGTTTGATATCCCAATTACCAGCTCTAGATCAGGGAGTGAATTGTGTATCAAAAGATTTTAATAGTTTAGTTAACCAATTTGTTTTTTTCGAATGAATACATTTATTTTAAACTACTATGAAAATATTTAAAAATCGAATAAAAATAAAAATTATTGATCGATTCGAATGTTTGATATCTCAATCACCAGCTCTAGATCAGTGAGTGATTTGTGTATCAAATTATTTTAATAGTTTAGTTTACAAATTTGTTTTTTTCTAATGGATAAATTAATTTTAAACTACTATGAAAATATTAAAAATTAGAATAAAAATAAAAATTATTGATCGATTCAAATGTTTAATATCCCAATTACCAGCCCAGGATTAGTGAGTGAATTTTGTATCAAAAGATTTTAATAGTTTAGTTTACAAATTTGTTTTTTTCGAATGGATACATTTATTTTAAAGTACTATGAAAATATTTAAAATTAGAATATAAAACAAAATTATTGATCGATTCAAATGTTTAATATCCAAATTTCCAGCTCTAGCTAGTGAGTGAATTGTGTATCAAAAGATTTTAATAGTTTGGTTTACACATTTGTTTTTTCTAATGGATACATTTATTTTAAAATACTATGAAAATATTAAAAATTGAAATAAAAATATAAATTATTTATCGATTCGAATGTTTGATTTCCCAATCGCCAGCTCAAGATCGGCGAGTGAATTGTGTATCAAAAGATTTTAATAGTTTAGTTTACAAATTTGTTTTTTTCTTAATCGATGCATTTATTTTAACGTACTATGAAAATATTAAAAATTAAAATAAAAACCAAAATTATTGATTGATTTTAATGTTTGATATCCCAATTACCAGCCCTATATCAGGAAGTGAATTGTGTATTAAAAGATTTTAATAGATTAGTTTACAAATTTGTTTTTTTCGAATGGATACATTTATTTTAAACTACTATGAAAATATTAAAAATTAAAATAAAAATAAAAATTATTAAAAACCAAAATTATTGATCGATTCTAATGTTTGATATTCCAATTACCAGCTCTAGATCAGGGAGTGAATTGTGTATCAAAAGATTTTAATAGTTTAGTTTACAAATTTGTTTTTTTCGAATGGATACATTTATTTTAAACTACTATGACAATATTTAAAATTACAATAAAAATAAAAATTAGTGATCGATTCAAATGTTTGATATCCCAATCACCAGCTCTAGATCAGTGAGTGAATTGTGTATCAAAAGATTTTAATAGTTTAGATTACAAATTTGTTTTTTTCGAATTGAAACATTTATTTTAAACTACTATGAAAATATTTAAAATTCGAATAAAAATAAAAATTATTGATCGATTCGAATGTTTGATATCCCAATCACTAGCTCTAGATCAGTGAGTGAATTGTGTATCAAAAGATTTTAATATTTTAGTTGACAGGTTTGGTTTTTCCTAATGGAAACATTTATTTTAAACTACTATGAAAATATTTAAAATTAGAATAAAAATAAAAATTATTGATCGATACAAATGTTTGATATCCTAATCACTAGTTCTAGATTAGTGAGTGAATTGTGTATCTAAAGATTATAATAGTTTAGTTTACAAACTTGTTTTTTTTCTAATGTATACATTTATTTTAAACTATTATGAAAATATTATAGTTTAATAAAAATAAATTTATTGATCGATTCGAATGTTTGATATCTCAATCAAAAGCACTAAAGCTGTGTGTGAATTTCGTTTAAAAAAAATTTAATATTTTAGATTACAACTTTGTTTTTTTCTAATCAATAAATTTATTTTAAAATATTATGAAAATATTAAAAATTGTAATAAAAATAAAAATTTTTGATCGATTCGAATGTTTGATATCTCAATCACCAGCTCTAGATCAGTGAGTGATTTGTGTATCAAATTATTTTAATAGTTTAGTTTACAAATTTGTTTTTTTCTAATGGATAAATTTATTTTAAACTACTATGAAAATATTAAAAATTAGAATAAAAATAAAAATTATTGATCGATTCGAATGTTTGATATCTCAATCAAAAGTTCTAAAGCTGTGTGTGAATTTGTTCTAAAAAAATTTTGATATATTAGAATACAAATTGGTTTTTTTCTAATGGATACATTTATTTGAACTACCATGCAAATATTTTAAATTAGAATAAAAATAAAATTTTTTGATCGATGCGAATGTTTGATATCCCAATCAGCAGCTCTAAAGCTGTGTGTGAATTTCGTCTACAAAAATTTTAATATTTTCGTTTACAAATTTGTTTTTTTCTAATCGATACATTTATTTTACTTTTTTATGAAAATATTAAAAATTTTAATAAAAAAAAAATTATTGATCGATTCGAATGTTTGATATTTTAGTAACCAGCTCTAGATCAGTGAGTGAATTGTGTATCAAAAGATTTATAGATTAGTTTACAAATTTGTTTTTTCTAATGGATACATTTATTTTATACAACTATGAAAATATTTTAAATTAGAACAAAAAAAAATTACTGATCGATTTGAATGTTTGATATCCCAATCACCAGCTCTAGATCAGTGAGGGAATTGTGTATCAAAAGATTTTAATAGTTTAGTTTACAAATTTGTTTTTTTCTAATGGATACATTTATTTTAAACTACTATGAAAATATTAAAAATTAGAATAAAAAAAAATTTTTGATCAATGCGAATGTTTGATATCCCAATGATCAGCCCTTGATCAGTGAGTGAATTGTGTATCAAAAGATTTTAAAAGTTTAGTTTACAAATTTGTGTTTTTCTAATGGATACATTTATTTTGAACTACTATGAAAATATTAAAAATTAGAATAAAAATACAAATTTTTGATCAATGCGAATGTTTGATATCCCAATCACAAGCTATAAATCAGCGAGTGAATTGTGTATCAAAAGATTTGAATAGTTTAGTTTACAAATTGGTTTTTTTCTAATGGATACATTTATTTTAAACGACTATGAAAATATTAAAAATTAGAATTAAAATACAAATTTTTGATCAATGTGAATGTTTGATATCCCAATCACAAGAACTAGATCAGTAAGTGAATTGTGTATCAAAAGATTTTAATAGTTTAGTTAACAAATTTGTTTTTTTCTAATGGACACATTTATTTTAAACTACTTTGAAAATATTAAAAATTAGAATAAAAAACAATAATTGATCGTTTCTAATGTTTGATATCTCAATCACCAGTTCCAGATCAGTGAGTGAATTGTGTATCAAAAGATTTTAATAGTTTAGTTTACAAATTTGTTTTTTTCTAATGGATACATTTATTTTAAACTACTATGAAAATATTAAAAATTAGAATAAAAAAAAATTTTTGATCAATGCGAATGTTTGATATCCCAATGATCAGCCCTTGATCAGTGAGTGAATTGTGTATCAAAAGATTTTAAAAGTTTAGTTTACAAATTTGTGTTTTTCTAATGGATACATTTATTTTGAACTACTATGAAAATATTAAAAATTAGAATAAAAATACAAATTTTTGATCAATGCGAATGTTTGATATCCCAATCACAAGCTATAAATCAGCGAGTGAATTGTGTATCAAAAGATTTGAATAGTTTAGTTTACAAATTGGTTTTTTTCTAATGGATACATTTATTTTAAACGACTATGAAAATATTAAAAATTAGAATTAAAATACAAATTTTTGATCAATGTGAATGTTTGATATCCCAATCACAAGAACTAGATCAGTAAGTGAATTGTGTATCAAAAGATTTTAATAGTTTAGTTAACAAATTTGTTTTTTTCTAATGGACACATTTATTTTAAACTACTTTGAAAATATTAAAAATTAGAATAAAAAACAATAATTGATCGTTTCTAATGTTTGATTTCTCAATCACCAGTTCCAGATCAGTGAGTGAATTGTGTATCAAAAGATTTTAATAGTTTAGTTTACAAATTTGTTTTTTTCTAATGGATACATTTATTTTAAACTACTATGAAAATATTAAAAATTAGAATAAAAAATAATAATTGATCAATGCGAATGTTTGATATCCCAATGATCAGCCCTTGATTAGTGAGTGAATTGTGTATCAAAAGAATTTAAAAGTTTAGTTTACAAATTTGTGTTTTTCTAATGGATACATTTATTTTAAACTTTTATGAAAATATTAAAAATTAGAATAAAAATACAAATTTTTGATCAATGCGAATGTTTGATATCCCAATCACAAGCTCTAGATCAGCGAGTGAATTGTGTATCAAAAGATTTGAATAGTTTAGTTTACAAATTTGATTTTTTCTAATCGATACATTTATTTTAAACTTCTATGAAAACATTAAAAATTAGAATAAAAATAAAAATTATTGATCGATTCGAATGTTTGATATCCCATTCACCAGCTCTAGATCAGAGAGTGACTTGTGTATCAAATGATTTTAATAGTTTAGTTTACAAATTTGTTTTTTTCTAAAGGAAACCTTAATTTAAAACTACTATGAAAATATTAAAAATTAGAATAAAAAATAACAATTATTGATCGATTCAAATGTTTGATTACTCAATCACCAGCTCTAGATCAGTGAGTGAATTGTGTATCAAAAGATTTTAAAAGTTTAGTTAACAAATTTGTTTTTTTCTAATGGATAAATTTATTTTAAACAACTATGAAAATATTAAAAATTAGAATAAAAAAAAAATTATTGATCGTTTCTAATATTAGATATCTTAATCATCAGCTCTAGATCAGTGAGTGAATTGTTTAACAAAAGATTTTAATAGTTTAGTTTACAAATTTGTTTTTTTCTAACGGATAAATTTATTTTAAACAACTAGGAAAATATTAAAAGTTAGAATAAAAATACAAATCTTTGATCAATGCGAATGTTTGATAGCCCAATCACCAGCTCTAGATTAGTGAGTGAATTGTGTATCAAATGATTTGAATAGTTTAGTTTACAAAATTGTTTTTTTCTAAAGGAAACCTTAATTTAAAACTACTATGCAAATATTAAAAATTAGAATAAAAATAACAATTATTGATCGATTCAAATGTTTGATTACTCAATCACCAGCTCTAGATCATTGAGTGAATTGTGTATCAAAAGATTTTAATAGTTTAGTTAACAAATTGGTTTTTTCTAATGGAAACATTTATTTTAAACAACTAGGAAAATATTTAAAATTAGAATAAAAATAAAAATTATTAATCGTTTCGAATGTTTGATACCCCAATCACAAAATCTAGATCAGTTAGTGAATTGATTATCAAAATATTTGAATAGTTTGGTTTACAAATTTGTTTTTTTCTAATGTATAAATTTATTTTAAACTACTATGAAAATATTAAAAATGAGAATAAAAATACAAATTTTTGATCAATGCGAATGTTTGATATCCCAATCACCAGCTCCAGATCAGTGAATGAATATTGTATCAAAAGATTTTAATATTTAAGTTTACAAATTTGTTTTTTCCTAATCGATACATTTAATTAAAACCACTATGAAAATATTTAAAATTAGAATAAATATTAAAATTAGTAATCGATTCAAATGTTTGATATCCCAATCACCAGCTCTAGATCACAGAATGAAAAGTGTATTAAAAGATTTTGATATTTTAGTTTACAAATTTGTTTTTTTCTAATCGATACATTTATTTTGAACTACTATGAAAATATTAAAAATTTTAATAAAAAAAAAATTATTGATCGATTCGAATGTTTGATATTTTAGTAACCAGCTCTAGATCAGTGAGTGAATTGTGTATCAAAAGATTTATAGATTAGTTTACAAATTTGTTTTTTCTAATGGATACCTTTATTTTATACAACTATGAAAATATTTTAAATTAGAACAAAAAAAAATTACTGATCGATTTGAATGTTTGATATCCCAATCACCAGCTCTAGATCAGTGAGGGAATTGTGTATCAAAAGATTTTAATAGTTTAGTTTACAAATTTGTTTTTTTCTAATGGATACATTTATTTTAAACTACTATGAAAATATTAACAATTAGAATAAAAAAAAATTATTGATCAATGCGAATGTTTGATATCCCAATGATCAGCCCTTGATCAGTGAGTGAATTGTGTATCAAAAGATTTTAAAAGTTTAGTTTACAAATTTGTGTTTTTCTAATGGATACATTTATTTTGAACTACTATGAAAATATTAAAAATTAGAATAAAAATACAAATTTTTGATCAATGCGAATGTTTGATATCCCAATCACAAGCTATAAATCAGCGAGTGAATTGTGTATCAAAAGATTTGAATAGTTTAGTTTACAAATTGGTTTTTTTCTAATGGATACATTTATTTTAAACGACTATGAAAATATTAAAAATTAGAATTCAAATACAAATTTTTGATCAATGTGAATGTTTGATATCCCAATCACAAGAACTAGATCAGTAAGTGAATTGTGTATCAATAGATTTTAATAGTTTAGTTAACAAATTTGTTTTTTTCTAATGGACACATTTATTTTAAACTACTATGAAAATATTAAAAATTAGAATAAAAAACAATAATTGATCGTTTCTAATGTTTGATATCTCAATCACCAGTTCCAGATCAGTGAGTGAATTGTGTATCAAAAGATTTTAATAGTTTAGTTTACAAATTTGTTTTTTTCTAATGGATACATTTATTTTAAACTACTATGAAAATATTAAAAATTAGAATAAAAAAAAATAATTGATCAATGCGAATGTTTGATATCCCAATGATCAGCCCTTGATTAGTGAGTGAATTGTGTATCAAAAGAATTTAAAAGTTTAGTTTACAAATTTGTGTTTTTCTAATGGATACATTTATTTTAAACTACTATGAAAATATTAAAAATTAGAATAAAAATACAAATTTTTGATCAATGCGAATGTTTGATATCCTAATCACAAGCTCTAGATCAGCGAGTGAATTGTGTATCAAAAGATTTGAATAGTTTAGTTTACAAATTTGTTTTTTTCTAATCGATACATTTATTTTAAACTTCTATGAAAACATTAAAAATTAGAATAAAAATAAAAATTATTGATCGATTCGAATGTTTGATATCCCATTCACCAGCTCTAGATCAGAGAGTGACTTGTGTATCAAATGATTTTAATAGTTTAGTTAACAAATTTGTTTTTTTCTAAAGGAAACCTTAATTTAAAACTACTATGAAAATATTAAAAATTAGAATAAAAATAACAATTATTGATCGATTCAAATGTTTGATTACTCAATCACCAGCTCTAGATCAGTGAGTGAATTGTGTATCAAAAGATTTTAAAAGTTTAGTTAACAAATTTGTTTTTTTCTAATGGATAAATTTATTTTAAACTACTATGAAAATATTAAAAATTAGAATAAAAAAAAAATTATTGATCGTTTCTAATATTAGATATCTCAATCATCAGCTCTAGATCAGTGAGTGAATTGTTTAACAAAAGATTTTAATAGTTTAGTTTACAAATTTGTTTTTTTCTATCGGATAAATTTATTTTAAACAACTAGGAAAATATTAAAAGTTAGAATAAAAATACAAATTTTTGATCAATGCGAATGTTTGATAGCCCAATCACCAGCTCTAGATTAGTGAGTGAATTGTGTATCAAATGATTTGAATAGTTTAGTTTACAAAATTGTTTTTTTCTAAAGGAAACCTTAATTTAAAACTACTATGCAAATATTAAAAATTAGAATAAAAATAACAATTATTGATCGATTCAAATGTTTGATTACTCAATCACCAGCTCTAGATCATTGAGTGAATTGTGTATCAAAAGATTTTAATAGTTTAGTTAACAAATTGGTTTTTTCTAATGGAAAAATTTATTTTAAACAACTAGGAAAATATTTAAAATTAGAATAAAAATAAAAATTATTAATCGTTTCGAATGTTTGATACCCCAATCACAAAATCTAGATCAGTTAGTGAATTGAATATCAAAATATTTGAATAGTTTGGATTACAAATTTGTTTTTTTCTAATGAATAGATTTATTTTAAACTACTATGAAAATATTAAAAATGAGAATAAAAATACAAATTTTTGATCAATGCGAATGTTTGATATCCCAATCACCAGCTCCAGATCAGTGAATAAATATTGTATCAAAAGATTTTAATATTTAAGTTTACAAATTTGTTTTTTCCTAATCGATACATTTAATTAAAACCACTATGAAAATATTTAAAATTAGAATAAATATTAAAATTAGTAATCGATTCAAATGTTTGATATCCCAATCACCAGCTCTAGATCATAGAATGAAAAGTGTATTAAAAGATTTTGATATTTTAGTTTACAAATTTGTTTTTTTCTAATCGATACATTTATTTTAAACAACTATGAAAATATTAAAAATTAGAATAAAAATAAAAATTATTGATAGATTTGATTGTTTGATATTTCAATCACCAGCTGTAGATAAGTAAGTGAATTGTGTATCAAAAGATTTTAATAGTTTAGTTTACAAATTTATTTTTTTCTAATGGATACATTTATTTTAAACTACTATGAAAATATTAAAAATTAGAATAACAATAAAAATTATTTATCGATTCGAATGTTTGATATCCCAATCACCAGCTCTAGATCAGTGAGTGAATATTGTATCAAAAAATTTGAATAGTAGAGTTTCCAAATTTGTTTTTTTCTAATGGATACATTTATTTTAAACTACTATGAAAATATTTAAAATTAGAATAAAAATAAAAATTATTGATCAATGCAAATATTTGATATCCAAATCATCAGCACTATATCAGTGAGTGAATTGTTTATCAAAAGATTTGAAAAGTTTAGTTAACAAATTTGTTTTTTTCAAAAAATTATTGATCTATTCAAATGTTTGATACCTCAATCACCAGCTCTAGATTAGTGAGTGAAGTGTGTATCAAAAGATTTTAATAGTTTAGTTTACAAATTTGTTTACTCTAATGGAAACATTTATTTTAAACTACTATGAAAATATTAAAAATTAGAATAAAAATAAAAATTATTGATCGATTCAAATGTTTGATATCCCAATCACCAGCTCTGGATCAGTAAGTGAATTGTGTATCAAAAGATTTTAATAGTTTAGTTTACAAATTTGTTTTTTTCTAATAAATACGTTTATTTTAAACTACAATGAAAATATTTAAAATTCGAATAAAAAAAAAATTATTGATCGATTCGAATGTTTGATATCCCAATCATCAGCCCTAAAACAGTGAGTGAATTGAGTGTCAAAAGATTTTAATAGTTTTGTTTACAAATTTGTTTTTTCTAATGGATAAATTTAATTTAAAATTCTATGAAAATAATAAAAATTGGAATAAAAATAACATTTATTTATCTATTCAAATGTTTGATATACCAATCTACAGCTCAAGATCGGCGAGTGAATTGTGTATCAAAAGATTTTAATAGTTTAGTTTACAAATTTGTTTTTTTCTAATGGATACATTTATTTTAAACTACTATGAAAATATTAAAAATTAGAATAAAAAATAATAATTGATCAATGCGAATGTTTGATATCCCAATGATCAGCCCTTGATTAGTGAGTGAATTGTGTATCAAAAGAATTTAAAAGTTTAGTTTACAAATTTGTGTTTTTCTAATGGATACATTTATTTTAAACTACTATGAAAATATTAAAAATTAGAATAAAAATACAAATTTTTGATCAATGCGAATGTTTGATATCCCAATCACAAGCTCTAGATCAGCGAGTGAATTGTGTATCAAAAGATTTGAATAGTTTAGTTTACAAATTTGTTTTTTTCTAATCGATACATTTATTTTAAACTTCTATGAAAACATTAAAAATTAGAATAAAAATAAAAATTATTGATCGATTCGAATGTTTGATATCCCATTCACCAGCTCTAGATCAGAGAGTGACTTGTGTATCAAATGATTTTAATAGTTTAGTTTACAAATTTGTTTTTTTCTTAAGGAAACCTTAATTTAAAACTACTATGAAAATATTAAAAATAAGAATAAAAATAACAATTATTGATCGATTCAAATGTTTGATTACTCAAGCACCAGCTCTAGATCAGTGAGTGAATTGTGTATCAAAAGATTTTAAAAGTTTAGTTAACAAATTTGTTTTTTTCTAATGGATAAATTTATTTTAAACTACTATGAAAATATTAAAAATTAGAATAAAAAAAAATTATTGATCGTTTCTAATATTAGATATCTCAATCATCAGCTCTAGATCAGTGAGTGAATTGTTTAACAAAAGATTTTAATAGTTTAGTTTACAAATTTGTTTTTTTCTAACGGATAAATTTATTTTAAACAACTAGGAAAATATTAAAAGTTAGAATAAAAATACAAATTTTTGATCAATGCGAATGTTTGATAGCCCAATCACCAGCTCTAGATTAGTGAGTGAATTGTGTATCAAATGATTTGAATAGTTTAGTTTACAAAATTGTTTTTTTCTAAAGGAAACCTTAATTTAAAACTACTATGCAAATATTAAAAATTAGAATAAAAATAACAATTATTGATCGATTCAAATGTTTGATTACTCAATCACCAGCTCTAGATCATTGGGTGAATTGTGTATCAAAAGATTTTAATAGTTTAGTTAACAAATTGGTTTTTTCTAATGGAAAAATTTATTTTAAACAACTAGGAAAATATTTAAAATTAGAATAAAAATAAAAATTATTAATCGTTTCGAATGTTTGATACCCCAATCACAAAATCTAGATCAGTTAGTGAATTGATTATCAAAATATTTGAATAGTTTGGTTTACAAATTTGTTTTTTTCTAATGAATAAATTTATTTTAAACTACTATGAAAATATTAAAAATGAGAATAAAAATACAAATTTTTGATCAATGCGAATGTTTGATATCCCAATCACCAGCTCCAGATCAGTGAATGAATATTGTATCAAAAGATTTTAATATTTAAGTTTACAAATTTGTTTTTTCCTAATCGATACATTTAATTAAAACCACTATGAAAATATTTAAAATTAGAATAAATATTAAAATTAGTAATCGATTCAAATGTTTGATATCCCAATCACCAGCTCTAGATCATAGAATGAAAAGTGTATTAAAAGATTTTGATATTTTAGTTTACAAATTTGTTTTTTTCTAATCGATACATTTATTTTAAACAACTATGAAAATATTAAAAATTAGAATAAAAATAAAAATTATTGATAGATTCGATTGTTTGATATTTCAATCACCAGCTGTAGATAAGTAAGTGAATTGTGTATCAAAAGATTTTAATAGTTTAGTTTACAAATTTATTTTTTTCTAATGGATACATTTATTTTAAACTACTATGAAAATATTAAAAATTAGAATAACAATAAAAATTATTTATCGATTCGAATGTTTGATATCCCAATCACCAGCTCTAGATCAGTGAGTGAATATTGTATCAAAAAATTTGAATAGTAGAGTTTCCAAATTTGTTTTTTTCTAATGGATACATTTATTTTAAACTACTATGAAAATATTTAAAATTAGAATAAAAATAAAAATTATTGATCAATGCAAATATTTGATATCCAAATCATCAGCACTATATCAGTGAGTGAATTGTTTATCAAAAGATTTGAATAGTTTAGTTAACAAATTTGTTTTTTTCAAAAAATTATTGATCTATTCAAATGTTTGATACCTCAATCACCAGCTCTAGATTAGTGAGTGAAGTGTGTATCAAAAGATTTTAATAGTTTAGTTTACAAATTTGTTTACTCTAATGGAAACATTTATTTTATACTACTATGAAAATATTAAAAATTAGAATAAAAATAAAAATTATTGATCGATTCAAATGTTTGATATCCCAATCACCAGCTCTGGATCAGTTAGTGAATTGTGTATCAAAAGATTTTAATAGTTTAGTTTACAAATTTGTTTTTTTCTAATAAATACGTTTATTTTAAACTACTATGAAAATATTTAAAATTCCAATAAAAAAAAAATTATTGATCGATTCGAATGTTTGATATCCCAATCATCAGCCCTAAAACAGTGAGTGAATTGAGTGTCAAAAGATTTTAATAGTTTTGTTTACAAATTTGTTTTTTCTAATGGATAAATTTAATTTAAAATTCTATGAAAATAATAAAAATTGGAATAAAAATAACATTTATTTATCTATTCAAATGTTTGATATACCAATCTACAGCTCAAGATCGGCGAGTGAATTGTGTATCAAAAGATTTTAATAGTTTAGTTTACAAATTTGTTTTTCTCGAATGGATACATTTATTTTAACGTACTATGAAAATAATAAAAATTAGAATAAAAACCAAAATTATTGATCGATTCAAATGTTTAATATCCCAATTACCAGCCCAAGATTAGTGAGTGAATTTTGTATCAAAAGATTTTAATAGTTTAGTTTACAAATTTGTTTTTTTCTAATCGATACATTTATTTTAAAGTACTATGAAAATATTAAAAATTAGAATATAAACCAAAATTATTGATCGATTAAAATGTTTAATATCCCAATCATCAGCCCTAAAACAGTGAGTGAATTGTGTATCAAAAGATTTTAATAGTTTAGTTTACAAATTTGTTTTTTCTAATGGATACATTTATTTTAAACTACTATGAAAATATTAAAAATTGGAATGAATATCAATATTATTGATCGATTCAAATGTTTGATATCCCAATCACCAGCTCTAGATCAGTGAGTGAATAATGTATCAAAAGATTCTAATAGTTTAGTTCACAAATTTTTTTTTTTTTAATCGATACATTTATTTTAACGTACTATGAAAATATTAAAAATTAGAATAAAAACCAAAATTATTGATCGATTCAAATGTTTGATATCCCAATCGCTACCTCTAGATCAGTGAGTGATTTGTGTATCAAAAGTTTTGAATAGTTTAGTTTACAAATTTGTTTTTTTCTAATTGATACATTTATTTTAAACTACTATGAATATATTTAAAATTGGAAAAAAAATAAAAATTATTGATCGATACAAATGTTTGATATCCTAATCACTAGCTCTAAATTAGTGAGTGAATTGTGTATCAAAATATTTTAATAGTTTATTTAATAAATTTGTTTTTTTTCTAATGGATAAATTTATTTTAAAATACTATGAAAATATTAAAAATTAGAATAAAAATATAAATTATTTATCGATTCGAATGTTTGATTTCCCAATCTACAGCTCAAGATCGGCGAGTGAATTGTGTATCAAAAGATTTAAATAGTTTAGTTTACAAATTTGTTTTTTTCGAATGGATACATTTATTTTAACGTACTATGAAAATATTAAAAATTAAAATAAAAACCAAAATTATTGATTGATTCTAGAGTTTGATATCCCAATTACCAGCTCTATATTAGGAAGTGAATTGTGTATTAAAAGATTTTAATAGATTAGTTTACAAATTTGTTTTTTTCGAATGGATACATTTATTTTAAACTTCTATGAAAATATTAAAAATTAGAATAAAAATAAAAATTATTAAAAACCAAAATTATTGATCGATTCTAATGTTTGATATCCCAATTACCAGCTCTAGATCAGGGAGTGAATTGTGTATCAAAAGATTTTAATAGTTTAGTTAACCAATTTGTTTTTTTCGAATGAATACATTAATTTTAAACTACTAAGAAAATATTTAAAAGTAGAATAAAAATAAAAATTAATGATCGAATCAAATGTTTGATATCCCAATCAGCAGCTCTTGATCAGTGAGTGAATTGTGTATCAAAAGATTTTAATAGTTTAGATTACAAATTTGTTTTTTTCTAATTGAAACATTTATTTTAAACTACTATGAAAATATTTAAAAATCGAATAAAAATAAAAATTATTGATCGATTCGAATGTTTGATATCTCAATCACCAGCTCTAGATCAGTGAGTGATTTGTGTATCAAATTATTTTAATAGTTTAGTTTACAAATTTGTTTTTTTCTAATGGATAAATTTATTTTAAACTACTATGAAAATATTAAAAATTAGAATAAAAATAAAAATTATTGATCGATTCAAATGTTTAATATCCCAATTACCAGCCCAGGATTAGTGAGTGAATTTTGTGTCAAAAGATTTTAATAGTTTAGTTTACAAATTTGTTTTTTTCGAATGGATACATTTATTTTAAAGTACTATGAAAATATTAAAAATTAGAATATTAAACAAAATTATTGATCGATTCAAATGTTTAATTTCCAAATTTCCAGCTCTAGATTAGTGAGTGAATTGTGCATCAAAAGATTTTAATAGTTTAGATTACAAATTTGTTTTTTTCGAATTGAAACATTTATTTTAAACTACTATGAAAATATTTAAAATTCGAATAAAAATAAAAATTATTGATCGATTCGAATGTTTGATATCCCAATCTCTAGCTCTAGATCAGTGAGTGAATTGTGTATCAAAAGATTTTAATATTTTAGTTGACAGGTTTGGTTTTTCCTAATGGATACATTTATTTTAAACTACTATGAAAATATTTAAAATTAGAATAAAAATAAAAATTATTGATCGATACAAATGTTTGGTATCCTAATCACTAGTTCTAGATTAGTGAGTGAATTGTGTATCTAAAGATTATAATAGTTTAGATTACAAATTTGTTTTTTTCGAATTGAAACATTTATTTTAAACTACTATGAAAATATTAAAAATTAGAATAAAAATAAAAATTATTAAAAACCAAAATTATTGATCGATTCTAATGTTTGATATCCCAACCAGCTCTAGATCAGGGAGTGAATTGTGTATCAAAAGATTTTAATAGTTTAGTTTACAAATTTGTTTTTTTCGAATGGATACATTTATTTTAAACTACTATGACAATATTTAAAATTAAAATAAAAATAAAAATTAGTGATCGATTCAAATGTTTGATATCTCAATCACCAGCTCTAGATCAGTGAGTGAATTGTGTATCAAAAGATTTTAATAGTTTAGATTACAAATTTGTTTTTTTCGAATTGAAACATTTATTTTAAACTACTATGAAAATATTTAAAATTCGAATAAAAATAAAAATTATTGATCGATTCGAATGTTTGATATCCCAATCTCTAGCTCTAGATCAGTGAGTGAATTGTGTATCAAAAGATTTTAATATTTTAGTTGACAGGTTTGGTTTTTCCTAATGGATACATTTATTTTAAACTACTATGAAAATATTTAAAATTAGAATAAAAATAAAAATTATTGATCGATACAAATGTTTGGTATCCTAATCACTAGTTCTAGATTAGTGAGTGAATTGTGTATCTAAAGATTATAATAGTTTAGTTTACAAACTTGTTTTTTTTTCTAATGTATACATTTATTTTAAACTATTAAGAAAATATTATAGTTGAATAAAAATAAATTTATTGATCGATTCGAATGTTTGATATCTCAATCAAAAGCTCTAAAGCTGTGTGTGAATTTCGTCTAAAAAAAATTTAATATTTTAGATTACAACTTTGCTTTTTTCTAATCAATAAATTTATTTTAAAATATTATGAAAATATTAAAAATTGTAATAAAAATAAAAATTTTTGATCGATTCGAATGTTTGATATCTCAATCACGAGCTCTAGATCAGTGAGTGATTTGTGTATCAAATTATTTTAATAGTTTAGTTTACAAATTTGTTTTTTTCTAATGGATAAATTTATTTTAAACTACTATGAAAATATTACAAAATTAGAATAAAAATAAAAATTATTGATCGATTCGAATGTTTGATATCTCAATCAAAAGCTCTAAAGCTGTGTGTGAATTTGTTCTAAAAAAATTTTGATATTTTAGAATACAAATTTGTTTTTTTCTAATGGATACATTTATTTGAACTACCATGCAAATATTTTAAATTAGAATAAAAATAAAATTTTTTGATCGATGCGAATGTTTGATATCCCAATCAGCAGCTCTAAAGCTGTGTGTGATTTTCGTCTATAAAAATTTTAATATTTTCGTTTACAAATTTGTTTTTTTCTAATCGATACATTTATTTTACTTTTTTATGAAAATATTAAAAATTTTAATAAAAAAAAAATTATTGATCGATTCGAATGTTTGATATTTTAGTAACCAGCTCTAGATCAGTGAGTGAATTGTGTATCAAAAGATTTATAGATTAGTTTACAAATTTGTTTTTTCTAATGGATACATTTATTTTATACAACTATGAAAATATTTTAAATTAGAACAAAAAAAAATTACTGATCGTTTCTAATGTTTGATATCTCAATCACCAGTTCCAGATCAGTGAGTGAATTGTGTATCAAAAGATTTTAATAGTTTAGTTTACAAATTTGTTTTTTTCTAATGGAAACATTTATTTTAAACTACTATGAAAATATTAAAAATTAGAATAAAAAAAAATTATTGATCAATGCGAATGTTTGATATCCCAATGATCAGCCCTTGATTAGTGAGTGAATTGTGTATCAAAAGAATTTAAAAGTTTAGTTTACAAATTTGTGTTTTTCTAATGGATACATTTATTTTAAACTACTATGAAAATATTAAAAATTAGAATAAAAATACAAATTTTTGATCAATGCGAATGTTTGATATCCCACTCACAAGCTCTAGATCAGAGAGTGAATAATGTACCAAAAGATTTTAAAAGTTTAGTTCACCAATTTGTTTTTTCTTAATCGATACATTTGTTTTAAACTACTATGAAAATATTTAAAATTAGAATAAAAACCAAAATTGTTGATCGATTCAAATATTTGATATTCCAATCACTAGCTCTAGATCAGTGAGTGAATTGTGTATCAAAAGATTTTAATATTTTGGTTTACAAATTTGGTTTTTCCTAATGGATACATTTATTTTAAACTGCTAGAAAAATATTTAAAATTAGAAAAAAAATAAAAATTATTGATCGATACAAATATATGATATCCTAATCACTAGCTCTAGTTTAGTGAGTGAATTGTGTATCAAAAGATTATATTAAATTAGTTTACATATTTGTTTTTTTCTAATGTATACATTTATTTTACACTACTATGAAAATAATAAAAATTGGAATAAAAATCAATTTTATTGATTGATTCGAATGTTTGATATCCCAATTACCAGCTCTTAATCAGCGAGTCAATAATGTATCAAAAGATTTTAAAAGTTTAGTTCACAAATTTGTTTTTTTCTTATGGATACATTTATTTTAAACTACTATGAAAATATTAAAAATTAGAATAAAAATAAAAATTATTGATCGATTCGAATGTTTGATATTCCAATCACCAGGTTAAGACCAGCCAGTGAATTATGTATCAAAAGATTTTAATATTTAAGTTTACAAACTTGTTTTTCCCTAATGGAAACATTTATTTTAAACTACTATGAACATATAAAAAAGTTGATAAAAAATTAAAATTATGGATCGATTCTAATGTTTGATATCCCAATTACCAGCTCTAGATCAGGGAGTGAATTGTGTATCAAAAGATTTTAATATTTTAGTTTACAAATTAGTTTTTTTCGAATGGATACATTTATTTTAAACTACTATGATGATATTTAAAATTCGAATAAAAATAAAAATTATTGATCGATTCGAATGTTTGATATTCCAGTCGCTAGCTCTAGATCAGTGAGTGAATTGTGTATCAAATGATTTTAATATTTAGGTTTACAAATTTGGTTTTTCCTAATGGATACATTTATTTTAAACTACTATAAAAATATTTAAAATTAGAAAAAAAATAAAAATTATTGATCGATACAAATGTTTGATATCCTAATCACTAGCCCTAGATTAGTAAGTGAATTGTGTATCAGAAGATTATATTAGTTTAGTTTACATATTTGTTTTTTTCTAATGTATACATTTATTTTACACTACTATGAAAATAATAAAAACTGGAATAAAAATCAATTTTATTGATCGATTCGAATGTTTGATATCCCAATCACCAGCTCTTAATCAGCGAGTCAATAATGTATCAAAAGATTTTAAAAGTTTAGTTCACAAATTTGTTTTTTTCTTATGGATACATTTATTTTAAACTAGTATAAAAATATTAATAATTAGAATAAAAACCAAAATTATTGATCGATTCAAATGTTTGATATCCCACTCACTACCTCCAGATCAGTAAGTGACTTGTGTATCAAACGATTTTAATAGTTTAGTTTACAAATTTGTTTTTTTCAAATTGATACATTTATTTTAAACTACTATGAAAATATTTAAAATTCAAATAAAAATAAAAATTATTGATCGATACGAACGTTTGATATCCCAATCACTAGCTCTAGATCAGTGAGTGAATTGTGTATCAAAAGATTTTAATATTTTAGTTTACAAATTTGGTTTTTCCTAATGGATACATTTATTTTAAACTACTATAAAAATATTTAAAATTAGAAAAAAAATAAAAATTATTGATCGATACAAATGTTTGATATCCTAATCACTTGCCCTAGATTAGTGAGTGAATTGTGTATCAAAAGATTATATTAGTTTAGTTTACATATTTGTATTTTTCTAATATATTCATTTATTTTAAACTACTATGAAAATATTATAGCTGAATAAAAATAAATTTATTGATCGATTCGAATGTTTAGTATCTCAATCAAAAGCTCTAAAGCTGTGTGAAAATTGCGTTTAAAAAAAATTTGATATTTTAGATTACAAATTTGTTTTTTTCTAATCGATACATTTATTTTAAACTACTATTAAAATATTTAAACTTAGAATAAAAATAAAAATTATTGATTGATTCGAATGTTTGATATCTCAATCACCAGCTCTAGATCAGTGAGTGAACTATGTATCAAAAGATTTTAATATTTTAGTTTACAAATTTGTTTTTTCTAATTGATACATTTATTTTAAACAACTATGAAAATAATAAAAATAAGAATAAATATAAAAATTAATGATCGATTTGAATGATTTATATCCTAATCACCAGGTCTATATCAGTGAGTGAATTGTGTATCAAAAGATTTTAATATTTTAGTTTACAATTTTGTACTTTCTAATGAAAACATTTATTTTAAACTACTATGAAAATATTTAAAATTAGAATAAATATAAAAATTAATGATCGATGGGAATATTTGATATCCCAATCACCAGCTTTAGAGCAGTTTGTGAATAGGGTATCAAAAGATTTTAACTGTTTAATTTACAAATTGGTTTTTATCTAATTGATACATTTATTTTAAACTACTATGAAAATATTTAAAATTCGAATAAAAATAAAAATTATTGATCGATTCGAATGTTTGAAATCCCAATCACCAGCTCTAGATCAGTCAGTTAATTTTGTATCAAAAGATTTTAATATTTAAGTTTACCAACTTGTTTTTTCCTAATGGATTCATTTATTTAAAACTACTATGAACATATTAAAAGTTGAATAAAAATCAAAATTACTGATCGATTCAAATGTTTGATATTTCAGTCACTAGCTGTGGATAAGCAAGTGAATTTTTAATCAAAAGATTTTAATAATTTAGTTTAAAAATTTGTTTTTTTCTAATGGATACATTTATTTTAAACTACTATGAAAATATTACAAATCATAATAAAAATAAAAATTTTTGATCGTTTCGAATGTTTGATATCCCAATCACCAGGTCTAGATAAGTCAGTGAATTGTTTATCAAAAGATTTTAATATTTAAGTTTACAAATTTTTTTTTTCTTAATCGATACATGTATTTTAAACTACTATAAAAATATTATAAATTAGAACAAAAACCAAAATGATTGATCGATTCTAAAGTTTGATATCCCAATTACTAGCTCCATATCAGGGAGTGAATTGTGTATTAGAAGATTTTAATAGTTTAGTTTACAAATTTGTTTTTTTCGAATGGATACATTTATTTTAAACTACAATGAAAATATTACCAATTAGAATAAAAATAAAAATTACTGATCGATTCAAATGTTTGATATCCCAATCACCAGCTCTAGATCAGTGAGTGAATTTTGTATCAAAAGATTTTAATAGTTTAGTTTACAAATTTGTTTTTTTCTAATTGATACATTTATTTTAATCACCTATGAAAATATTTAAAATTCGAATAAAAATAAAAATTATTGATCGATTCGAATGTTTGATATCCCAATTACCAGCTCTAGATCAGTGAGTGAATTGTGTATTAAAATATTATAACCGTTTTGTTTACAAATTTGTTTTTTCTAATGGATAAATTTATTTAAAACTACTATTAAAATATTAAAATTTTGAATAAAAATAAAAACTATTGATCGATTTGAATATTTGATATCCCAATCACCAGCTTTAGATCAGTGAGTGAATTGCGTATTAAAAGATTTTAATAGTTTAATTTACAAATTTGTTTTTTTCTAATCGATACATTTATTTTAAACTACTATTAAAATATTAAAAATTAGAATAAAAATAACAATTATTGAGCGATTTGAACGTTTGATATCCCAATCACCAACTCTAGATCAGTGAGTGAATTGCGTATCAAAAGTTTTGAATAGTTTAGTTTACAAATTTGTTTTTTTCTAATGGATACATTTATTTTAAACTACTCTGAAAATATTAAAAATAAGAAAAAAAATTAAAATTATTGATCAATTCGAATATTTGATATCCCAATCACCAGCTCTAGATCAATGAGTGAATTGCTTATCAAAAGATTTTAATATTTTAGTTAATAAACTTGTTTTTTCCTAATCGATACATTTATTTTAAACTACTATGAAAATATTTAAAATTAGAATGAAAATAAAAATTATTGGTCGATACAAATGTTTGATATCCTAATCACTAGCTCTAGATTAGTGAGTGAATTGTGTATCAAAAGATTTAAATAGTTTAGTTTACATAATTGTTTTTTTCTAATGTATACATTTATTTTAAACTACTACGAAAATATTAAAGTTGAATAAAAATAAAAATATTGATCGATTCGAATGTTTAATATCTCAATCAAAAGCTCTAAAACTGTGTGTGAATTTCGTCTAAAAAAAATTTAATATTTTAGATTACAAATTTGTTTTTTTCTAATCGATACATTTATTTTAAACTATTATGAAAATATTAAAAATTATAATAAAAACAAAAATTATTGATTGATTTGAATGTTTGATATCTCAATCACCAGCTTTAGATCAGTGAGTGAATTGTGTATCAAAATATTTTAATAGTTTAGTTTACAAATTTGTTTTTTATTCTAATTGATACATTTATTTTAAATTTCTATGAAAATATTAAAAATAAGAATAAAAATCAAAATTATCGATCGATTCGAATGTTTGATATCCCAACCACCAGCTCTAGATCAATGAGTGAATTGTGTGTCAAAAAAATTTTATAGTTTTGTTTACAAATTGGTTTTTTTCTAATGGATACATTTATTTTAAACTACTAAAAAATATTTAAAATTCGAATATATATAAAAATTATTGATCGTTTCGAATGTTTGATATCCCAATCACCAGGTCCAGATCATTCAGTGAATTGTGTATCAAAAGATTTTAATATTTAAGTTTACAAACTGATTTTTTCCTAATGGATTCATTTATTTTAAACTACTATGAACATATTAAAAATTAGAATAAAAATAAAAATTATTGATCGTTTCGAATGTCTGACATTTCAGTCACCAGCTGTAACTAAGAAAGTGAATTTTGTACCAAAAGTTTTTAATGGTTTAATTTACAAATTTGTTTTTTTTCTAATGGATACATGTATTTTAAACTACTATGAAAATATTATAAATTAAAATAAAAATTAATATTTTTGATCGATTCGAATGTTTGATATTTTAATCACCAAATCTAGATTAGTCAGTGAATTGTGTATCAAAAGATTTTAATATTTAAGTTTTCAAACTTGTTTTTTCTTAATGGATACGTTTATTCTAAACTTCAATGTACATGTAAAAAAGTTGAATAAAAATCAAAATTATTGATCGATTCTAATGTTTGATATTTCAATCACCAGCTGGAGATAAGTAAGTGAATTGTGTACCAAAAGTTTGTTGTGTTACAAATTTGTTTTTTTCTAATTGATACATTTATTTTAAACAATATGCAAATATTTAAAATTAGAACAAAAATAAAAATTATTGATCGATTCGAATGTTTGATATCCCAATTACCAGCTCTAGATCAGTAAGTGAATTATTTATCAAAAGATTTTAATAGTTTAGTTTACAAATTGGTTTGTTTCTAATGGAAATATTTGTTTTAAACTACTATGAAAATATTAAAAATTAGAATAAAAATAAAAATTATTGATCGAATTGAATGTTTGACATTCCAATCACCAACTGTAGATAAGTAAGTGAATTGTGTACCAAAAGATTTTAATGGTTTAGTTTACAAATTTGTTTTTTTCTAATGGATACATTTATTTTAAACTACAATGAAAATATTAAAAATTAGAAAAAAAATTAAAATTTCTAATCGATTCGAATGTTTGATATCTCAATCACCAGTTCTAGATCAGTGAGTGAATTGTGTATCTAAAGATTTTAATATTTTAGTATACAAACTTGTTTTTTTCTAATGGATACGTTTATTTTAAACTACTATGAACATATAAAAAAGTTGAATAAAAATCAAAATTATTGATCGATTCAAAAGTTTGATATTTCAATAACCAGCTGTAGATAAGTAAGTGAATTGTGTACCAAAATATTTTAATGGTTTAGTTTACAAATTTGTTTTTTTCTAATGGATACATTTATTTTAAACTTCTTTGAAAATATTTAAAATTAGAAAAAAATAAACATTTCTGATCGATTCGAATGTTTGATATCTCAATTACCAGGTCTAGATCATTGAGTGAATTGTGTATCAAAAGATTTCAATATTTTTGTTTAAAAACTTGTTTTTTTCTAATGGACACGTTTATTTTAAACAACTATGACCATACAAAAAAGTTGAATAAAAACCAAAATTATTGATCGATTCAAATGTTTGATATTTCAATCACTAGCTGTAGATAAGTAAATGAATTGTGTACCAAAAGATTTTAATAGTATAGTTCACAAATTTATTTTTTCTAATGGATACATTTATTTTAAACTACTATGAAAATATTATAAAGTTGAATAAAAATAAAAATTATAGATCAATTCGAACGTTTAATATCTTAATCAAAAGCTCTAAAGCTGTGTGTGAATTTCGTCTAAAAAAATTTTAATATTTTAGTATACAAATTTGTTTTTTCTAATGGATACCCTTATTTGAACTACTATGAAAATATTAACAATTGGAATAAAAATCAATATTATTGATCGACTCGAATGTTTGATAACTCAATCAGAAGGTCTATATCAGTGAGTGAATTGTGTATCAAAATATTTTAATAGTTCAATTTACAAATTTGTTTGTTTCTAATGGATACATTTATTTTAAACTACTATGAAAAATTACTGATCGATTCGAATGTTTGATATCCCAATCACCAGCTCTATATCAGTAAGTAAATTGAGTATCAAAATATTTTAATAGTTTAGTTTACAAATTTGTTTTTTTCTAATTGATACATTTATTTTAAACTACTACGAAAATATTTAAAATTAGAATAAAAATAAAATTTATGGATCGATTCGAATGTTTGATATCCCAATCACCAGCTCTAGATCAGTAAGTGAATTGTTTATCAAAAGATTTTAATATTTAATTTGCAAATTTGTTTTTTTTCTAATGGATACGTTTATTTTAAACTACTATGATAATATAAAAAAGTTAAATAAAAATCAAAATTATTGATAGATTCAAATATTTGATATTTCAGTCAAAATCTTTAAAGCTTTGTGTAAATTTCGGCTAAAAAAATTTTAATATTTTAGTAAACAAATTTGTTTTTTTCTAATGGATACATTTATTTGAAGTACCATGAAAATATTTTAAATTGGAATAAAAATCAATATTATTGATCGACTCGAATGTTTGATATCTCAATCAGAAGGTCTAGATCAGTGAGTGAATTGTGTATCAAAATATTTTAATAGTTCAGTTTACAAATTTGTTTTTTTCTAATGAATACATTTATTTTAAACTACTATGAAAAATTACTGATCGATTCGATTGTTTGATATCCCAATCTCCAGCTCTAAATCAGTTAGTGAATTGTGTATCAAAAGATTTTAATAGTTTAGTTTACAAATTTGTTTTTTTCTAATTGATACATTTATTTAAAACAATATGAAAATACTTAAAATTAGAACAAAAAAAAATTATTGATCGATTCGAATGATTGATATCCCAATCACCAGCTCTAGATCAGTAAGTGAATTATTTATCAAAAGATTTTAATAGTTTAGTTTACAAATTTGTTTGTTTCTAATAGATACATTTGTTTTAAACTTCTATGAAAATATTAAAAATTAAAATAAAAATAAAAATTATTGATCGTTTCAAATGTTTGACATTCCAATAACCAGCTGTAATTAAGTAAGTGAATTGTGTACCAAAAGTTTTTAATGGTTTAGTTTACAAATTTGTTTTTTTCTAATGGATACATTTATTTTAAACTACTATGAAAAGATTAAAAATTAAGGTAAAAATAAAAATTTTTGATCGTTTCGAATGTTTGATATCTCAATCGCCAGATCTAGATTAGTAAGTGAATTGTGTATCAAAAGATTTTAATATTTTAGTTTACAAACTTGTTTTTTCCTAATGGATACGTTTATTCTAAACTACTTTGAACATATACGAAAGTTGAATAAAAATCAAAATTATTGATCGATTCAAATGTTTGATATTTCAATCACCAGCTGGAAAGTAAGTGAATTGTGTACCAAAAGATTTTAATAGTTTAGTTTACAAATTTATTTTTTTCTAATTTATACATTTATTTTAAACTACTATGAAAATATTATAGTAGAATAATAATAAAAATTATCGATCGATTCGAATGTTTAATATCTCAATCAAAAGCTTTAAAGCTGTTTGTGAATTTCGTCTTAAAAAATTTTAATATTTTGGATTACAAATTTGTTTTTTTCTAATCGATCCATTTATTTTAAACTATTATGAAAATATTAAAAATTATAAAAAAAAATAAAAATTATTGATTGATTCGAATGTTTGATATCTCAATCACCAGCTCTAGATCAGTGAGTAAATAGTGTATCAAAATTGTTTAATAGTTTAGTTTACAAATTTGTTTTTTTCTAATGGATACATTTATTTTAAATTACTATGAAAAATTACTGATCGATTCGAATGTTTGATATCCCAATCACCAGCTCTAAATCAGTAAGTGAATTGTGTATCAAAAGATTTTAATAGTTTGGTTTACAAATTTGTTTTTTCGAATTGATACATTTATTTTAAACTACTATGAAAATATTTAAAATTAGAATAAAAATAAAAATTATTGATCGATTCGAATGTTTGATATCCCAATCACCAGCTCTAGATCAGTTAGTGAATTGTTTATCAAAAGATTTTAATAGTTTAGTTTACAAATTTGTTTGTTTCTAATGTATATATTTATTTTAAACTACTATGAAAATATTAAAAATTAGAATAAAAATAAAAATTATTGATCGAATCGAATGTTTGACATTCCAATCACCAGCTGTAGATAAGTTAGTTAATTGTGTACCAAAAGATTTTAATGGTTTAGTTTACAAATTTTTTTTTCTAATGGATACATTTATTTTAAACTACTATGAAAATATTAAAAATTTGAATAAAAATAAAAATTATTGATCAATTCGAATGCTGTATATCTCAATCACCAGGTCTAGATCAGTGAGTGAATTGTGTATCAAAAGATTTTAATATTGCTACGTTATTGCCTTGTCACTTAAGGTTCGTATTTCTGGATTGTGAATAACTACCCGAATAACACTGTTCACTACCAAATTTCACAAAAACTACTTAAGTTCCACTTTAGACACTGTTCACGTTCACAGACAATAATTGTCTCAATAAAACACAATTATTCACAACTTAGTTCTTTTACCAATTCTTGATTTTACAACAAAAATCACTTAACTAAAATCACTTACTATCATTTTCTATCACTTTTTATTTTAACCGCTTGTTATCTCTTGCGTAGTTCAAGTACAACTATTTCTCGCATACAACATCGATTCGCTTATATACACAAATTAAAATATCTCGAACTTTCTACTTCTATCCGTCAAGAAAAAATTCAAGAAGATCAAATTAAACGACAAGAGAAATTTCAAGAAGACCAAATTAAACGACAAGAGGAAATTCATGAACAAATTAAACGACAAGAGAAATTTCAAGAAGACCAAATTAAACGACAAGAGAAAGTTCAAGAAGATCAAATTAAACGACTAGAAATACTCGTAGTAGAAGGTCAAAATAAAATGGAAGAAAAACTTCTCGAATTAGCTAGTACTTTTCAAGGCGAAGTAGAGAAAGTGAAAGACGAATTTACAACGAAAATTCTAGAAGTTAAAACGGATGTTAAACATGTTGATCAAAAGTTGGACAACAAAATTGAATATGTCGAACAAAAATTTCTTCGTCTCGAAAAGGAGGTCAGTGTAATGAAACTCAATGAAACATCAGCGCAAGTAATCCAACCAGTAAACACTTTTAAATTGAAGCCACCAACGTTTGACGGCACCACATCATTCGCAATTTTTAAGCTTCAATTTGAAATGGCGTCCACACAAAATCACTGGGACGAAGCGCATAAAGTAGCAGCGTTAATAGTGGCACTTAAGGGAGAAGCAGCCGAGATATTACAAACAATTCCAGAAAACAATCGCAAAGAATATGGTGAAATAATGAAGGCGTTGGAACGGAAATATGGAAGTGACCATAAGCGGGAAATTAATCGAATGGAATTGAAAGGACGGTCACAGAAGGTTGGAGAAACTTTACAAGAATTTGCATCCGCCGTCGAGAGGCTAGCACATCTAGCACATGCAAATACTGCTTCCGATTTCATGGAAAAAATTAAAATGGACGCATTTATTGATGGTATACGAGACCAAGACACACGCAGAGCAGTGATATTATCACCAAAGGCTACTTTCGCGGAAACTATTGCTTGTGCGTTAATGAATGAGACGGCACAAACTCTCATTGGACCAAGAATCAATAAGATACGTCGGGTAGAAATAAGTACCGGCAGTAATATGGAGCAGTCGGCCCCTAGAATTTCGAATGGTGGCAAAATAAAATGCTGGATATGTGACAAATTGGGTCACATCTCACGAGACTGCTATAAAAATAAACGGAAACGTGGAAGATCACCATCTCCAATGGTACGAAGGAACGGAGGGAGGTCCATCTCCAATGGTACGGAGGGAGGTCAAGTAGTGACCAATCGAGACGCATTGTCAAGACAACCATGTCAGGCAGAAAGCAACCATTGTGGTCGCGTAGAGGGGAAGGAGAATATTATTGATGTTAGGCTGATGAAAGTGTTACCTCATGATGAATGGACCAATGAAGCAATCCGAGAGGAACAACAACGAGATCCGAGTTTGTCGATAATTTTGGAATATAAGAAGAGGAAGTACCGGCCAACATGGAATGAGATCGCGGACAAAGCCCCCACTGTAAAGGCTTATTGGGCACAATGGCAGAGCCTTAAATTAGAAGACGGCTGTTTAAAACGAGTGTGGGAAAGCACTGACGGCAACGTTAAACAATCCTTGATCGTGGTACCACAAAGTCGTATTAAGGAAATTCTGAAGGAATATCACGAGGGAACTAGTGGAGGTCACTTAGGAATTAACAAAACGCTAGCTAAGGTACGTCAGTGGTTTTATTGGTCCGGGTGTAGACAGTCGGTGGTTGAATGGTGCCAAAAATGTGATCTATGTGCAGCCGCAAAGGGACCGGCTCGGAAAACTCGAGGAGCTATGCAACAGTATAATGTTGGAGCACCTTTTGAGAGAATTGCCATGGATGTGGCAGGTCCATTTCCCACTACCGATAATGGAAACAAATATGTGCTAGTTATAATGGATTATTTTAGCAAATGGCCGGAGGTGTATCCACTACCAAACCAGGAAATTACTACAATAGCGAATGCCGTTGTTAATAATTGGATTAGTCGTTTTGGAGTACCAATGGAACTTCATACGGATCAAGGAAGAAATTTTGAGTCGGTTGTATTCCAGGAGATCTGTCAGATGCTCGGTATCAATAAAACGCGAACGACGCCTTTGCATCCACAATCGGATGGAATGGTAGAAAGGTTTAACGGAACATTGGAAGAATATCTAAAGAAGGTGATAGATAAAAACCAACGCAACTGGGATCAACATATACCGATGTTTTTGATGGCTTATCGATCAGCAGTACATGACACTACTGGGATGACGCCAGCAAAGACGCTTTTCGGAAATAATCTTCGCCTGCCTGGAGATTTGAAGTTTAGGGTTGTTCCATCAGCGGCCTTATGCGGACAAGATTATGTAGACCGGATGAAAGAAGAAATTAATGAGATACATCAGTTTGTACGAGACAAAATGCGGATAGCAAGTGACAAAGTGAAAGCTCGATATGATATACGAGCAAATAGCAAAGGCTTCGAAGAAGGGCAATTGATATGGCTTCATAACCCGCAACGACGAAAGGGTTTATCACCGAAATTACAGTCAGCATGGGAAGGACCTTACACTATCATCACAAAGATAAACGACGTGATTTATAGGATCAAGAAAGGGCGACGAGGTAAACCAAAAGTGGTGCATCTCGAGCGGATGGCTATTTATAGAGGAGAGATTTGGGATCCTGTTCGGGACGAACAGGTTTAGGTGGGGGGTAGTGTCACGGTACCACCTAGTGTGCGATAGCATAAGTGTAAATATATGAAGATTTCTCTAAGCTTAACCTTAGAGACATCTATTAGATATCGATAGTACTGGTAGTACTAAAAATTGAGCAAATTAAATGTAGTAGTGACATCTCGATAGAAGTAGAAAGTTCGAGATATTTTAATTTGTGTATATAAGCGAATCGATGTTGTATGCGAGGGATAGTTGTACTTGAACTACGAAAGCGATAACAAGCGGTTAAAATAAAAAGTGATAGAAAGTGATAGTAAGTGATAATAAGTGATTTTTATTGTTAAATAAAGTGAACAGTGATTTTTGTGAAATAAAGAATTGGTAAAGGAACTAAGTTGTGAATAATTGTGTTTTATTGAGGCAATTATTGTCTGTGAAAGTGAACAGTGTTAAAGTGGAACTTGTGTAGTTTTGGGAAATTTGTTAGTGAACAGTGGTGTTCGGGTAGTTATTCACAATCCAGAGATACGAACCTTAAGTGACAAGGCAAGAACGTAGCAATATACACAAATTAAAATATCTCGAACTTTCTACTTCTATCGAGATGTCACTACTACATTTAATTTGCTCAATTTTTAGTACTACCAGTACTATCGATACATAATAGATGTCTCTAGGGTGTTAAGCCTAGTGAAATCTTCATATATTTACACTTATGCTATCGCACACTAGGTGGTACCGTGACACTGCCCCCCACTTAAACCTGTTCGTCCCGAACAGGATCCAAAATCTCTCCTCTATAAATAGCCATCCGCTCGAGATGCACCACTTTTCGTTTACCTCGTCGCCCTTTCTTTATCCTATAAATCACGTCGTTTATCTTTGTGATGAAAGTGTAAGGTCCTTTCCATGCTGACTGTAATTTTGGTGATAAACCTTTTCGTCGTTGCGGGTTATGAAGCCATATCAATTGCCCTTCTTCGAAACCTTTGCTATTTGCTCGTATATCATATCGAGCTTTCACTTTGTCACTTGATATCCGTATTTTGTCTCGTACAAACTGATGTATATCATTAATTTCTTCTTTCATCCGGTCTACATAATCTTGTCCGCATAAGGCCGCTGATGGAACAACCCCAAACTTCAAATCTCCAGGCAGATGAAGATTATTTCCGAAAAGCGTCTTTGCTGGCATCATCCCAGTAGTGTCATGTACTGCTGATCGATAAGCCATCAAACACATCGGTATATGTTGATCCCAGTTGCGTTGGTTTTTATCTATCACCTTCTTTAGATATTCTTCCAATGTTTCGTTTAACCTTTCTACCATTCCATCCGATTGTGGATGCAAAGGCGTCGTTCGCGTTTTGTTGATACCGAGCATCTGACAGATCTCCTGGAATACAACCGACTCAAAATTTCTTCCTTGATCCGTATGAAGTTCCATTGGTACTCCAAAACGACTAATCCAATTATTAACAACGGCATTCGCTATTGTAGTAGTTTCCTGGTTTGGTAGTGGATACACCTCCGGCCATTTGCTAAAATAATCCATTATAACTAGCACATATTTGTTTCCATTATCGGTAGTGGGAAATGGACTTGCCACATCCATGGCAATTCTCTCTAAAGGTGCTCCAACATTATACTGTTGCATAGCTCCTCGAGTTTTCCGAGCCGGTCCCTTTGCGGCTGCACATAATTCAAATTTTTGGCACCATTATACCACCGACTGTCTACACCCGGACCAATAAAACCGCTGACGTACCTTAGCTAGCGTTTTGTTAATTCCTAAGTGACCTCCACTAGTTCCCTTGTGATATTCCTTCAGAATTTCCTTAATACGACTTTGTGGTACCACGATCAAGGATTGTTTAACGTTGCCGTCAGTGCTTTCCCACACTCGTTTTAAACAGCCGTCTTCTAATTTAAGGCTCTGTCATTGTGCCCAATAAGCCTTTACAGTGGGGGCTTTGTCCGCGATATCATTCCATGTTGGCCGGTACTTCCTCTTCTTATATTTCAAAATTATCGACAAACTCGGATCTCGTTGTTGTTCCTCTCGGATTGCTTCATTGGTCCATTTATCATGAGGTAACACTTGCATCAGCCTAACATCAATAATATTCTCCTTTCCCTCTATGCGACTACAGTGGTTGCTTTCTGCTTGACATGGTTGTCTTGATAATGGGTCTTGATTGGTCAATACTTGACCTCCCCGAGGCCTTCGTACCATTGGAGATGGTGATCTTCCACGTTTCCGTTTATTTTTATAGCAGTCTCGTGAGATGTGACCCAATTTGTCACATATCCAGCATTTTATTTTGCCACCATTCGAAATTCTAGGGGCCGACTGCTCCATATTACTGCCGGTACTTATTTCTACCCGACGTATCTTATTGATTCTTGGTCCAATGAGAGTTTGTGCCATCTCATTCATTAACGCACAAGCAATGGTTTCCGCGAAAGTAGCCTTTGGTGATAATATCACTGCTCTGCGTGTGTTTTGGTCTCGTATACCATCAATAAATGCGTCCATTTTAATTCTTTCCATGAAATCGGAAGCAGTATTTTCATGTGCTAGATGTGCTAGCCTCTCGACGGCCGATGCAAATTCTTGTAAAGTTTCACCAACCTTCTATGACCGTCGTTTCAATTCCATTCATGAGTTCTATTTCGAACTCATGACTTTTTAAAAATCCATGAGTTCTATTTCGAACTCATGACTTTTTAGATTTAAACCATCACGCTCCATTGCTTCACGCAATCGTAATATCAACTCGTCTTTACGGCCGACTGTCTCTAAACCACGCTTCTCCAACTCTTTCTTTAATTCTGGAACTTTTAACTTGTAGAGTTTCATTTTTGTTTTATTTATTTATTTTTTTTTATTCACAATCCCGCCGCTGTCACCAATTGTTACGTTCTTGCCTTGTCACTTAAGGTTCGTATCTCTGGATTGTAAATAACTACCCGAGTAACACTGTCCACTACCAAATTTCACAAAAACTACACAAGTTCCACTTTAGACACTGTTCACGTTCACAGACAATAATTGTCTCAATAAAACACAATTATTCACAACTTAGTTCTTTTACCAATTCTTTATTTCACAAAAAAATCACTAAACTAAAATCACTTACTATCATTTTCTATCACTTTCTATCACTTTTTATTTTAACCGCTTGTTATCGCTTTCGTAGTTCAAGTACAACTATTTCTCGCATACAACATCGATTCGCTTATATACTCAAATTAAAATATCTCGAACTTTCTACTTCTATCGAGATGTCACTACTAAATTTAATTTGCTCGATTTTTAGTACTACCAGTACTATCGATACCAAATAGATGTCTCTAGGGTTAAGCCTAGAGAAATCTTCATATATTTACACTTATGCTATCGCACACAAGGTGGTACCGTGACAATATTTTAGTTTACAAACTTGTTTTTTTCAAATGGAAACGTTTATTTTAAACTACTATGAACATATAAAAAAGTTAAATAAAAATCAAAATTATTGATCAATTCAAATGTTTGATATTTCAATCACCAGCTGTAGATAAGTAATTGAATTGTGTACCAAAAGATTTTAATAGTTTAGTTTACAAATTTGTTTTTTTCTAATGGATACATTTATTTTAAACTACTATGAAAATATTATAAAGTTGAATAAAAATAAAAATTATTGATCGATTCGAATGTTAAATATCTCAATCAAAAGCTCTAAAGCTGTGTGCAAAATTCGTCCAAAAAAATTTTAGTATTTTAGTATACAAATTTGTTTTTTTCTAATGAATACATTTATTTGAACTACTATGAAAATATTAAAAATTGGAATAAAAATCAATATTTATGATCGATTCGAATGATTGATATCTCAATCACCAGGTCTAGATCAGTGAGTGAATTGTGTATCAAAATATTTTAATAGTTAAGTTTACAAATTTGTTTGTTTCTAATTGATACATTTATTTTAAACTACTACGAAAATATTTAAAATTAGAATAAAAATAAAAACTATTTATCGATTCGAATGTTTGATATCTCAATCACCAGCTCTAGATCATTAAGTGAATTGTGAATCAAAAGATTTTAATAGTTTAGTTTACAAATTTATTTTTTTATAATTAATATATTTATTTTAAACTACTACGAAAATATTTAAAATTAGAATAAAATTAAAAATTATAGATCGATTCGAATGTTTGATATCCCAATCACCAGCTCTAGATCAGTAAGTGAATTGTTTATCAAAAGATTTTAATAGTTTAGTTTCAAATTTGCTTATTTCTAATGGATACATTTATTTAAAACTACCACTAAAATATTAAAAATTATATTAAAATTAAAAATTATTGATCGAATCGAATGTTTGACATTCCAATCACCAACTGTTGATAAGTAAGTGAATTGTGTACCAAAAGATTTTAATGGTTTAGTTTACAAATTTGTATTTTTCTAATGGATACATTTGTTTTAAACTACTATAAAAATATTAAAAATTAGAATGAAAATAAAAATTATTGATCGATTCGAATGTTTGATATCTCAATCACCAGCTCTGGATCAGTGAGTGAATTGTGTATCAAAAGATTTTAATATTTTAGTTTACAAATTTGTTTTTTCTAGTGGATAAATTTATTTTAAACTACTATGAACATATTAAAAAGTTGAATAAAAATCAAAATTATTGATGAATTCAAATGTTTGATATTTCAGTCACCAGCTGTAGATAAGTGATTGAATTGTTTATCAAAAGATTTTAGTCGTTTAGTTTACAAATTTGTTTTTTCTAGTGGATAAATTTATTTTAAACTACCATGAAAATATAAAAAATTAGAATAAAAATAAAAATTATTGATCGATTTGAATGTTTGATATCCCAATCACCAGCTCTTAAAACAGTGAGTGAATTGTGTATTAAAAGATTTTAATATTTTAGTTTTCAAATTTGGTTTGTCCTAATTGATACATTTATTTTAAACTACTATGAAAATATTTAAAATTAGAATAAAAATAAAAATTATTGATCGATACAAATGTTTGATATCCCAATTACAAGCTCTAGATTAGTGAGTGAATTGTGTATCAAAATATTTTAATAGTTTAGTTAACAAATTTGTTTTTTGTAATGGATGCATTTATTTGAACTACCATGAAAATATTTTAAATTAGAATAAAAATAAAAATTTTCAATCGATGCGAATGTTTGATGTCCCAATCACCAGAACCAAAGCTGTGTGTTAGTTTCGTCTAAAAAATTTTAATATTTTAGATTGCAAATTTGTTTTTTTCTAATCGATACATTTATTTTAAACTTTTATGAAAATATTAAATATTCGAATAAAAATAAAAATTATTGATTGATTCGAATGTTTGAAATCTCAATCACCAGCTGTAGATCAGTGAGTGAATAGTGTTTCAAAAGATTTTAATATTTTAGTTTACAAATTTGTTTTTTCCTAATCGATACATTTATTTTCAACTACTATGAAAATATTAAAAATTAGAATAGAAACAAAAATTACTGATCGATTCGAATGTTTGATATCCCAATCACCAGCTCTAGATCCGTGAGTGAATTGTGTATCAAAATATTTTAATAGTATAGTTTACAAATTTGTTTTTTTCTAATGAATACATTTATTTAAAACTACTATGAAAATATTTAAAATTCGAAAAAAATTAATAATTATTGATTGATTTGAATATTTGATATCTCGTTCACCAACTCTAGGTCAGCGAGTGAATTGCGCATCAAAAGATTTTAATATTTTAGTTTACAAATTTGTTTTTTCTTAATCGATACATTTATTTTAAACTTCTATGAAAACATTAAAAATTAGAACAAAAACCAAAATTATTGATCGATTCGAATGTTTGACATTCCAATCACCAGCTCTAGATCAGTGAGTGAATTGTGTATCAAAAGATTTTAATATTTTAGTTTACAAATTTGTTTTTTTCTAATCATTTCATTTATTTAAAACTACTATGAAAATATTAAAAATTATAATAGAAATAAAAATTATCGATCGATTCGAAGTTTGATATTCAAATCACCAGCTCTAGATCAGAGAGTGAATTGTTTATTAAAAAATTTTAAAAGTTTAGTTTACAAATTTGTTTTTTTTTCTAATGGATTTATTTATTTTAAACTACTATGAAAATATTAAAAATTCGAATAAAAATAAAAATAATTGATCGATTCGAATGTTTGATATATCAATCACCAAGTCTTGATCAGTGAGTTAATTGTGTATCAAAAGATTTTAATATTTAAGTTTACAAACTATTTTTTCCCTAATGGATACATTTATTTTAAACTAATATGAACATATTAAAACTTGAATAAAAATAAAAATTATTGATGGATTCAAATGTTTGATATTTCAGTCACCAGCTGTAGATAAGTGATTGAATTGTGTAACAAAATATTTTAATAGTTTAGTTTACAAATTTGATTTTTCTAGTGGATAAACTTATTTTATACTACCATTAAAATATTAAAAATTAGAATAAAAATAAAAATTATTGATCGATTTGAATGTTTGATATCCCAATCACCAGCTCTAGATTGGCGAGTGAATTGTGTATCAAAATATTTTAATAGTTTAGTTTACAAATTTGTTTTTTCGAATGGATACATTTATTTTAACGTACTATGAAAATATTAAAAATTAGAATAAAAACCAAAATTATTAATCGTTTCGAATGTTTGATATCTCAATCACCAGATCTAGACTAGCCAGTGAATTGTGTATCAAAATATTTTAATATTTCAGTTTACGAACTTGTTTTTTTCTAATGTATGCGTTTATTTTATACAACTATGAACAAATAAAAAAGTTGAATAAAAATAAAAATTATTGATCGATTCAAATATTTCATATTTCAATCGCCAGCTGTTGATAAGTAAGTGAATTGTGTACCAAAAGATTTTAATATTTTAGTTTACAAATTTGTTTTTTTTTTTAATGGATACATCTATTTTAAACTACTATGAAAATATTAAAAAATAGAATAAAAATAAAAATTATTGATCGATTCGAATGTTTGATTTTCCAATCACCAGCTCTAGATCAGTGAGTAAGTTTTGTATCAAAAGAATTTAATAGTTTAGTTTAAAAATTTGTTTTTCTCTAATAGATACACTTACTTTAAACTACTTTGGAAATATTAAAAAGATGAATAAAACTCAAAATTATTGATCGATTTGAATGTTTGACATCTCAATCACCAGCTTCAGATCAGTGAGTGAATTGTGTATCAAAAGATTTTAATATTTTAGTTTACAAATTTTTTTTTTCCTAATCATTTCATTTATTTAAAACTACTATGAAAATATTAAAAATTATAATAAAAATAAAAATTATCGATCGATTCGAAAGTTTGATATTCAAATCACCAGCTCTAGAGCAGAGAGTGAATTGTTTATTAAAAGATTTTAATAGTTTAGTTTACAAATTTGTTTTTTTTCTAATTGATTTATTTATTTTAAACTACTATGAAAATATTAAAAATTCGAATAAAAATATAAATAATTGATCGATTCGAATGTTTGAAATATCAATCACCAGGTCTAGATCAGTGAGTGAATTGTGTATAAAAAGATTTTAATATTTAAGTTTACAAACTATTTTTTCCCTAATGGATACATTTATTTTAACTACAATGAACATATTAAAAGTTGAATAAAAATAAAAATTATTGATGGATTCAAATGTTTGATATTTCAGTCACCAGCTGTAGATAAGTGAGTGAATTGTGTTTCAAATGATTTTAATAGTTTAGTTTACAAATTTGATTTTTCTAGTGGATAAATTTATTTTATACTACCATTAAAATATTAAAAATTAGAATAAAAATAAAAATTATTGATCGATTTGAATGTTTGATATCCCAATCATCAGCTCAAGATTGGCGAGTGAATTGTGTATCAAAATATTTTAATAGTTTAGTTTACAAATTTGTTTTTTCGAATGGATACATTTATTTTAACGTACTATGAAAATATTAAAAATTAGAATAAAAACCAAAATTATTGATCGTTTCGAATGTTTGATATCTCAATCATCAGATCTAGATTAGCCAGTGAATTGTGTATCAAAATATTTTAATATTTCAGTTTACGAACTTGTTTTTTTCTAATGTATGCGTTTATTTTAAACAACTATGAACAAATAAAAAAGTTGAATAAAAATAAAAATTATTGATCGATTCAAATATTTCATATTTCAATCGCGAGCTGTTGATAAGTAAGTGAATTGTGTACCAAAAGATTTTAATATTTTAGTTTACAAATTTGTTTTTTTTTTAATGGATACATCTATTTTAAACTACTATGAAAATATTAAAAAATAGAATAAAAATAAAAATTATTGATCGATTCGAATGTTTGATTTTCCAATCACCAGCTCTAGATCAGTGAGTAAGTTTTGTATCAAAAGAATTTAATAGTTTAGTATAAAAATTTGTTTTTCTCTAATAGATACACTTACTTTAAACTCCTTTGGAACTATTAAAAAGTTGAATAAAATTCAAAATTATTGATCGATTTGAATGTTTGATATCACTTACCTATATCAGTGAGTGAATTGAGTATTAAAAGATTTTAATAGTTTAGTTTACAAATTTGTTTTTTTTCGAATGGATACATTTATTTTAAACTACTATGAAAATATTTAAAATTAGAATAAAAATAATAATTATTTATCGATACAAATGTTTGATATCCCAACCACCAGCTCTAGATCAGTTAGTGAAATGTGTATCAAAAGATTTTAATATTTTAGTTTACAAATTTGTTTTTTCTAGTGGATAAATTTATTTTAAACTACTATGAACATATTAAAAATTTGAATAAAAATCAAAATTATTGATGAATTCAAATGTTTGATATTTCAGTCACCAGCTGTAGATAAGTGATTGAATTGTGTATCAAAAGATTTTAATCGTTTAGTTTAGAAATTTGTTTTTTCTAGTGGATAAATTTATTTTAAACTACCATGAAAATATAAAAAATTAGAATAAAAATAAAAATTATTGATCGATTTGAATGTTTGTTATCCCAATCACCAGCTCTTAAAACAGTGAGTGAATTGTGTATCAAAAGATTTTAATATTTTAGTTTTCAAATTTGGTTTGTCCTAATGGATACATTTATTTTAAACTTTTATGAAAATATTAAAAATTAGAATAGAAACAAAAATTACTGATCGATTCAAATGTTTGATATTCCAATCACCAGCTCTAGATCAGTGAGTGAATTAGGTATCAAAATATTTTAATAGTATAGTTTACAAATTTGTTTTTTTCTAATGAATACATTTATTTAAAACTACTATGAAAATATTTAAAATTCGAAAAAAAATAAAAATTATTGATTGATTTGAATATTTGATATCTCGTACACCAACTCTAGGTTAGCGAGTGAATTGCGCATCAAAAGATTTTAATATTTTAGTTTACAAATTTGTTTTTTCTTAATCGATACATTTATTTTAAACTACTATGAAAACATTAAAAATTAGAACAAAAACCAAAATTGTTGATCGATTCGAATGTTTGACATTCCAATCACCAGCTCTAGATCAGTGAGTGAATTGTGTATCACAAGATTTTAATAGTTTAGTTTACAAATTTGATTTTTCTAGTGGATAAATTTATTTTATACTACCATTAAAATATTAAAAATTTGAATAAAAATAAAAATTATTGATTGATTTGAATATTTGATATCTCGTACACCAACTCTAGGTCAGCGAGTGAATTGCGCATCAAAAGATTTTAATATTTTAGTTTACAAATTTGTTTTTTCTTAATCGATACATTTATTTTAAACTACTATGAAAACATTAAAAATTAGAACAAAAACCAAAATTGTTGATCGATTCGAATGTTTGATATCCCAATCACCAGCTCAAGATTGGCGAGTGAATTGTGTATCAAAAGATTTTAATAGTTTAGTTTACAAATTTGTTTTTTCGAATGGATACATTTATTTTAACGTACTATGAAAATATTAAAAATTAGAATAAAAACCAAAATTATTAATCGTTTCGAATGTTTGATATCTCAATCACCAGATCTAGATTAGCCAGTGAATTGTGTATCAAAAGATTTTAATATTTCAGTTTACGAACTTGTTTTTTTCTAATGTATGCGTTTATTTTAAACAAATATGAACAAATAAAAAAGTTGAATAAAAATAAAAATTATTGATCGATTCAAATATTTCATATTTCAATCGCCAGCTGTTGATAAGTAAGTGAATTGTGTACCAAAAGATTTTAATATTTTAGTTTACAAATTTGTTTTTTTTTTTTAATGGATACATCTATTTTAAACTTCTATGAAAATATTAAAAAATAGAATAAAAATAAAAATTATTGATCGATTCGAATGTTTGATTTTCCAATCACCAGCTCTAGATCAGTGAGTAAGTTTTGTATCAAAAGAATTTAATAGTTTAGTTTAAAAATTTGTTTTACTCTAATAAATACACTTACTTTAAACTACTTTGGAAATATTAAAAAGTTGAATAAAACTCAAAATAATTGATCGATTTGAATGTTTGATATCACTCACCTATATCAGTGAGTGAATTGAGTATTAAAAGATTTTAATAGTTTAGTTTACAAATTTGTTTTTTTCGAATGGATACATTTATTTTAAACTACTATGAACATATTAAAAAGTTGAATAAAAATCAAAGTTATTGATAAATTCAAATGTTTGATATTTCAATCACCATCTGTAGATAAGCAAGTGAATTGTGTATCAAAAGATTTTAATATTTTAGTTTACAAATTTGTTTTTTCTAGTGGATAAATTTATTTTAAACTACTATGAACATATTAAAAAGTTGAATAAAAATCAAAATTATTGATGGATTCAAATGTTTGATATTTCAGTCACCAGCTGTAGATAAGTGATTGAATTGTGTATCAAAAGATTTTAATCGTTTAGTTTAGAAATTTGTTTTTTCTAGTGGATAAATTTATTTTAAACTACCATGAAAATATAAAAAATTAGAATAAAAATAAAAATTATTGATCGATTTGAATGTTTGATATCCCAATCACCAGCTCTTAAAACAGTGAGTGAATTGTGTATCAAAAGATTTTAATGTTTTAGTTTTCAAATTTGGTTTGTCCTAATTGATACATTTATTTTAAACTACTATGAAAATATTAAAAATTAGCATAAAAATAAAAATTATTGATCGATACAAATGTTTGATATCCCAATTACAAGCTCTATATTAGTGAGTGAATTGTGTATTAAAATATTTTAAAAGTTTAGTTAACAAATTTGTTTTTTTCTAATGAATAAATTTATTTTAAACTACTATGAAATTATTAAAAATTTGAATAAAAATAAAAATTATTGATAGATTCGAATGTTTGATATCTCAGTCAAAAGCTTTAAAGCTGTGTGTGAATTTCGGCTAAAAAATTTTTTATATTTTAGTATACAAATTTGTTTTTTGTAATGGATGCATTTATTTGAACTACCATGAAAATATTTTAAATTAGAATAAAAATAAAAATTTTCGATCGATGCGAATGTTTGATGTCCCAATCACCAGATCCAAAGCTGTGTGTTAATTTCGTCTAAAAAATTTTAATATTTTAGATTGCAAATTTGTTTTTTTCTAATCGATACATTTATTTTAAACTTTTATGAAAATATTAAATATTCGAATAAAAATAAAAATTATTGATTGATTCGAATGTTTGAAATCTCAATCACCAGCTCTAGATCAGTGAGTGAATAGTGTTTCAAAAGATTTTAATATTTTAGTTTACAAATTTGTTTTTTCCTAATCGATACATTTATTTTAAACTACTATGAAAATATTAAAAATTAGAATAGAAACAAAAATTACTGATCGATTCGAATGTTTGATATCCCAATCACCAGCTCTAGATCAGTGAGTGAATTAGGTTTCAAAATATTTTAATAGTATAGTTTACAAATTTGTTTTTTTCTAATGAATACATTTATTTAAAACTACTATGAAAATATTTAAAATTCGAAAAAAAAAAAAAAAATTATTGATTGATTTGAACATTTGATATCTCGTTCACCAACTCTAGGTCAGCGAGTGAATTTCGCATCAAAAGATTTTAATATTTTAGTTTACAAATTTGTTTTTTCTTAATCGATACATTTATTTTAAACTACTATGAAAACATTAAAAATTAGAACAAAAACCAAAATTATTGATCGATTCGAATGTTTGATATCTCAATCACCAGCTCTAGATCAGTGAGTGAATTGTTTATTAAAAGATTTTAATAGTTTAGTTTACAAATTTGTTTTTTTTCTAATGGATTTATTTATTTTAAACTTCTATGAAAATATTAAAAATTCGAATAAAAATAAAAATAATTGATCGATTCGAATGTTTGATATATCAATCACCAGGTCTAGATCAGTGAGTGAATTGTGTATCAAAAGATTTTAATATTTAAGTTTACGAACTTGTTTTTTTCTAATGTATGCGTTTATTTTAAACAACTATGAACAAATAAAAAAGTTGAATAAAAATAAAAATTATTGATCGATTCAAATATTTGATATTTCAATCGCCAGCTGTTGATAAGTAAGTGAATTGTGTACCAAAAGATTTTAATATTTTAGTTTACAAATTTTTTTTTTTTTTTAATGGATACATCTATTTTAAACTACTATGAAAATATTTAAAATTAGAATAAAAATAATAATTATTTATCGATACAAATGTTTTATATCCCAACCACCAGCTCAAGATCAGTTAGTGAAATGTGTATCAAACGATTTTAATATTTTAGTTTACAAATTGGTTTTTTCCTAATGGATACATTTATTTTAAACTACTATGAAAATATTTAAAATTAGAATACAAATAAAAATTATTGATCGAATCGAATGTTTAATATCTCAATCAAAAGCTTTAAAGCTGTGTGTGAATTTCGGCTAAAAAAAATTTTATATTTTAGTATACAAATTTGTTTTTTGTAATGGATGCATTTATTTGAACTACCATGAAAATATTTTAAATTAGAATAAAAATAAAAATTTTCGATCGATGCGAATGTTTGATGTCCCAATCACCAGCTCTAAAGCTGTGTGTGAATTTCGTCTAAAAAATTTTAATATTTTAGATTGCAAATTTGTTTTTTTCTAATCGATACATTTATTTTAAACTTTTATGAAAATATTAAAAATTATAATAAAAATAAAAATTATTGATTGATTCGGATGTTTGATATCCCAATCACCAGCTCTAAATCAGCGAGTGAATTGTGTATCAAAGGATTTTAATATTTTAGTTTACAAATTTGTTTTTTTCTAATTGAAACATTTATTTTAAACTACTATGAAAATATTTAAAATTCGGATAAAACAAAAAAACATTGATCGGTTCGAATGTTTGATATCCCAATCACCAGCTCTAGATCAGTGAGTGAATTGTGTATCAAAAGATTTTATAATTTTAGTCTACAAATTTGTTTTTTCCTAATGGATATGGATACATTTATTTTAAACTACTATGAAAATATTTAAAATTAGAAAAAAAATAAAAATTATTTATCGATTCAAATGTTTTATATCCCAAACACTAGCTCTAGATCAGTGAGTGAATTGTGTATCAAAAGATTTTAATATTTTAGTTTACAAATTTGTTTTTTCCTTATCGATACATTTATTTTAAACTTCTAAAAAATATTAAAAAGTTGAATAAAAATCAAAATTATTTATCGGTTCAAAAATTTGATAAATCAATCAAAAGCTCTTAAACTGTTGGTGAATCTCGTCAAAAAAATTTTAAAATTTTAGCTCTCAAATTGGGTTTTTCCTAAGGGACACATTTATTTTAAACTACTATGAAAATATTAAAAATTAGAATAAAAATAAAAATGATTGATCGATTCGGATGTTTGATATCCCAATCACCAGCTCTAGATCAGTCAGTGAATTGTGTATCAAAATATTTTAATAGTTTAGTTTACAAGTTTGTTTTTTTCTAATCAATATATATATTTTAAACTACTACGAAAATATTTAAAATTAGAATAAAAATAAAAATTATTGATCGATTCGAATGTTTGATATCCCAATCACCAGCTCTAGATCAGTAAGTGAATTTTTTATAAAAAGATTTTAATAGTTTAATTTACAAATTAGTTTATTTCTACTGGATACATTTATTTTAAACTACCACTAAAATATTAAAAAATATAATAAAAATAAAAATTATTGATCGAATCGAATGTTTGACATTCCTATCACCAGCTGTTGATAAGTAAGTGAATTGTGTACCAAAAGATTTTAATGGTTTAGTTTACAAATTTGTATTTTTCTAATGGATACATTTGTTTTAAACTACTATGAAAATATTAAAAATTTGAATGAAAATAAAAATTATTGATCGATTCGAATGTTTGATATCTCAATCACCAGCTCTGGATCAGTGAGTGAATTGTGTATCAAAAGATTTTAATAGTTTAGTTTACAAATTTGTTTTTTCTAGTGGATAAATTTATTTTAAACTACTATGAACATATTAAAAAAATGAATAAAAATCAAAAATATTGATGGATTCAAATGTTTGATATTTCAGTCACCAGCTGTAGATAAGCGATTGAATTGTGTATCAAAAGATTTTAATCGTTTAGTTTACAAATTTGTTTTTTCTAGTGGATAAATTTATTTTAAACTACTATGAAAATATTTAAAATTAGAATAAAAATAAAAATTATTGATCGATACAAATGTTTGATATCCCAATTACAAGCTCTAGATTAGTGAGTGAATTGCGTATCAAAATATTTTAATAGTTTAGTTAACAAATTTGTTTTTTTCTAATGAATAAATTTATTTTAAACTACTATGAAAATATTAAAAATTAGAATAAAAATCAAAATTATTGATAGATTCGAATGTTTGATATCTCAGTCAAAAGCTTTAAAGCTGTGTGTGAATTTCGGCTAAAATTTTTTTTATATTTTAGTATACAAATTTGTTTTTTGTAATGGATGCATTTATTTGAACTACTATGAAAATATTTTAAATTGGAATAAAAATAAAAATTTTCGATCGATGCGAATGTTTGATGTCCCAATCACCAGCTCTAAAGCTGTGTGTGAATTTCGTCTAAAAAATTTTAATATTTTAGATTGCAAATTTGTTTTTTTCTAATCGATACATTTATTTTAAACTTTTATGAAAATATTAAAAATTATAATAAAAATAAAAATTATTGATTGATTCGAATGTTTGAAATCTCAGTCACCAGCTCTAGATCAGTGAGTGAATAGTGTTTCAAAAGATTTTAATATTTTAGTTTACAAATTTGTTTTTTCCTAATCAATTTTTATTTCTATTCTAATTTATAAAATATTATAAATTAGAATAGAAATAAAAATTACTGATCGATTTGAATGTTTGATATCCCAATTACCAGCTCTAGATCAGTGAGTGAATTGTGTATCAAAATATTTTAATAGTATAGTTAACAAATTTGATTTTTTCTAATGGACACATTTATTTTAAACTACTATGAAAATATTTAAAATTCGAAAAAAAATTAAAAATTATTGATTGATTTGAATAATTGACATCCCGTTCACTAACTCTAGGTCAGCGAGTGAATTGCGCATCAAAAGATTTTAATATTTTAGTTTACAAATTTGTTTTTTCCTAATCATTTCATTTATTTAAAACTACTATGAAAATATTAAAAATTAGAATAAAAATAAAAATTATCGATCGATTCGAATGTTTGATATCCAAATCACCAGCTCTAGATCAGAGAGTGAATTGTTTATTAAAAGATTTTAATAGTTTAGTTTACAAATTTGTTTTTTTTCTAATGGATTTATTTATTTTAAACTACTATGAAAATATTAAAAATTCGAATAAAAATAAAAATAATTGATCGATTCGAATGTTTGATATATCAATCCCAGGTCTAGATCAGTGAGTGAATTGTGTATCAAAAGATTTTAATATTTAAGTTTACAAACTATTTTTTCCCTAACGGATACATTTATTTTAAACTACTATGAACATATTAAAAGTTGAATAAAAATAAAAATTATTGATGGATTCAAATGTTTGATATTTCAGTCACCAGCTGTAGATAAGTGAGTGAATTGTGTATCAAAAGATTTTAATAGTTTAGTTTACAAATTTGATTTTTCTAGTGGATAAATTTATTTTATACTACCATTAAAATATTAAATATTAGAATAAAAATAAAAATTATTGATCGATTTGAAAGTTTGATATCCCAATCACCAGCTCAAGATTGGCGAGTGAATTGTGAATCAAAAGATTTTAATAGTTTAGTTAACAAATTTGTTTTTTCGAATGGATACATTTATTTTAACCTACTATAAAAATATTAAAAATTAGAATAAAAACCAAAATTACTAATCGATTCGAATGTTTGATATCTCAATCACCAGATCTAGATTAGTCAGTGAATTGTGTATCAAAAGATTTTAATATTTCAGTTTACCAACTTGTTTTTTTCTAATGGATGCGTTTATTTTAAACTACTATGAACAAATAAAAAAGTTGAATAAAAATAAAAATTATTGATCGATTCAAATATTTGATATTTCAATCGCCAGCTGTTGATAAGTAAGTGAATTGTGTACCAAAAGATTTTAATAGTTTAGTTTACAAATTTGTTTTTTTTTTAATGGATACATCTATTTTAAACTACTATGAGAATATTAAAAAATAGAATAGAAATAAAAATTATTGATCGACTCGAATGCTTGATTTTCCAATCACCAGCTCTAGATCAGTGAGTAAGTTGTGTATCAAACGGTTTTAATAGTTTAGTTTATAAATTTGTTTTTTCCTAATGTATACATTTATTTTAAACTACTATGAAAATATTAAAGTTGAATAAAAATGAAAATTATTGATCGATTCGAATGTTTAATATCTCAATCAAAAGCTTTTAAGCTGTGTATGAATTTTGTCTACAAAAATTTTATATTTTAGATTACAAATTAGTTTTTTTCTAATCGATACATTTATTTTAAACTATTATGAAAATATTAAAAATTATAATAAAAATAAAAATTATTGATTGATTCGAATGTTTGATATCTCAATCACCATCTCGTGATCAGTGAGTGAATTGTGTATCAAAAGATTTTAATAGTTTAGTTTGTAAATTTGTTTTTTCTAATGGATATATTTATTTTAAACTACTATGAAAAATTACTGATCGGTTCGAATGTTTGATATCCCAATCACCAGCTCTAAATCAGTGAATGAATTGTGAATCAAAAGATTTTAATAGTTTAGTTTACAAATTTGTTTTTTTCTAATGGATACATTTATTTTAAACTACTATGAAAATATTAAAAATTAAAATAAAAATAAAAATTATTGATCGATTCAAATGTTTGATACCCCAATCACCAGCTCTAGATCAGTAAGTGAATTGTTTATCAAAGGATTTTAATTTTTTGGTTTACAAATTTGTTTTTTCCTAATGAATATGGATACATTTATTTTAAACTACTATGAAAATATTTAAAATTAGAATAAATATAAAAATTATTTATCGATTCAAATGTTAGATGATCCAATCACTAGCTCTAGATCAGTGAAAGAATTGTGTATCAAAAGATTTTAATATTTTAGTTTACAAATTAGTTTTTTTCCTAATGGATATGGATACATTTATTTTAAACTCCTATGAAAATATTAAAAATTAGAATAAAAATAAAAATTATTTATTGATTCAAATGTTTGATATCTCAATCACTAACACTAGATCAGTGAATGAATTTTGTATCAAAAGATTTTAATATTTTAGTTTACAAATTTGTTTTTTTCTAATCGATACATTTATTTTAAACTTCTATGAAAATATTAAATAGTTGAATAAAAATCAAAATTATTTATCGGTTCAAAAGTTTGATAAATCAATCAAAAGCTCTTTAACCGTGGGTGAATCTCGTCTAAAAAAACTTCGAATGTTTGATATCCAAATCACCAGCTCTAAATCAGTGAGTGAATTGTAAATCAATATATTTTAATAGTTTAGTTTACAAGTTTAGTTTGTTAGATTTTAATAGTTTAGTTCGTTTTTTTCTAATTGATATATTTATTTTAAACTACTATGAAAACATTTAAAATTCGAATTAAAAAAAAAATATTGATCGAATTGAATGTTTGATATCCCAATCACCAGCTCTAGATCAGCGAATGAATTGTGTATCAAAAGATTTTAATATTTTAGTTTACAAATTTGTTTTTTCCTAATCGATACATTTATTTTAAACAACTATGAAAATATTAAAAATTAGAATAAATATAAAAATTACTGATCAATTCATATGTTTGATATCTCAATCACCAGATCTAGATCAGTGAGTGAATTGCGTATCAATAGATTTTAATTGTTTGGTTTACAAATTTGTTTTTTTCTAATGGATACATTAAATTTAAACTACTGTGTAAATATTAAAAATTAGAATAAATTTAAACATTATTAATCGATTCGAATGTTTGATATCCCAATCACCAGCTCTAGATCAGTGGATCAAATCTCTATCAAAAGATTTTAATAGTTTAGTTTACAAATTTGTTTTTTTTTTAATGGATACATTTATTTTAAACTACTATGAAAATATTATAAATTAGAATAAAAATTAATATTATTGTTCAATGCGATTGTTTTGTGTATTAAAAGATTTTTTTAATTTAGTTTACAAATTTGTTTTTTTCTAATCGATACATTTATTTTAAACTTCTATGAATATATTAAAAATTATAATAAAAATAAAAATTATTAATCGATTCGAATGTTTGATAATCCAATCACTGTAATAGTTTAGTTTACAAATTTGTTTTTTTTCTAATGGATACATTTATTATAAATTCCTATGAAAATATTAAAAATTAGAATAAAAATAAAAATTATTGATCGATTTTAAAGTTTGATATCCCAATCAACAGGTCTAGATTAGTAAGTAAACTGAGTATCAAAAGATTTTAATAGTTAAGTTTAAAAATTTGTTTTTTCTAAAGAATAAATTTATTTTAAACTACTATGAAAATATTTAAAATTAGAACAAAAAAAAAAAATTCCTGATCGATCCGAATGTTTGATATCCCAATCACCAGATCTAGATCAGTAAGTGAATTTTGTATCAAAAGATTTTAATAGTTTTGTTTACAAATTTGTTTTTCTAATGGATACATTTATTTTAAACTACATTGAACATATTAAAAAGTTGAATAAAAATAAAAATTATTGATCGATTCAAATGTTTGATATTTCAATCAGCAGCTTGAGATAAGTGAGTGAATCGCTTAGTAAAAGATTTGAATAGTTTAGTTTACAAATTTGTTTTTTCCTAATCGATACATCAATTTTAAACTACTATGAACATACAAAAAAGTTGAATAAAAATCAAAATTATAGATCGATTCAAATGTTTGATATTTCAATCACCAGCTGTAGATAAGTGGGTGAATTGTGTATCAAAAGATTTTAATAGCTTAGTTTAAAAATTGGTTTTATATAATGTATAAATTTATTATAAACTACAATGAAAATATTTAAAATTAAAATAAAAATAAAAATTAGTGATCGATTCGAATGTTTGATATCCCAATCACCAGCTCTAGATCAGTCAGTAAATTGTGTATCAAAAGATTTAAACAGTTTAGTTTACAAATTTGTTTTTGTCTATTTGATACATTTATTTTAAACTACTATTAAAATATTTAAAATTAGAATAAAAATAAAAATTATTGATCGATTCGAATGTTTGATATCCTTATCACCAGCTCTAGATCATTGCTTGAATTTTATATCATAAGATTTTAATAGTTTAGTTTACAAATTTGTTTTTTCTAATGGATAAATTTATTTTAAACTACTATGAAAATATTAAAAATTAGAATAGAAATAAAAATTATAGATCAATTCGAATGTTTGATACCTCAATCACCAGCTCTAGATCAGCGAGTGAATTGTGTATCAAACGATTTTAATAGCTTAGTTTACAAATTTGTTTTTTCTAATTGATAAATTTATTTTAAACTACTATGAAAATACTAAAAATTAGATTATTCTTTTTTTAATTTTAATAAAACGAAATAAGAAAACCTTGTTTTAATAAAAACAAAGAATTCAATACTTCTAGTTTTATATACAAAAATTAAAAACGAATTACAGCAAAGAAGTAAAACTTTCTTTAATGTGATAATAAAAAAATTTTATTTTACAGTGACAGAATGGTACTCTCACGCAACAATATATAAATTAGAATAAAAATAAAAATTATGGATCGATTTGAATATATGATATCCCAATCACCACCTCTAAAACTGCGAGTGAATTGTGTTTAAAAAAATTTTAATAGTTTAGTTTATAAATTTGTTTTTTTCTAATGGATACATTTATTTTAAACTACTATGAAAATCTTTAAAATTAGAATAAAAATAAAAATTATTGATGGATTCGAATGTTTGAATTCCCAATCACCAAGTCTAGATCAGTCAGTTAATTGCGTATCAAATGATTTTAATATTTTAGTTTAAACTCCTGTTTTTTTTATTGGATACATTAATTTTAAACTAATATGAACATAATAAAAATTTGAATAAAAATCAAAGTTATTGATCGATTCAAATGTTTGATATTTCAATCACCATCTGTAGATCAGTGAGTGAATTGTGTATCAAAAGATTTTAATATTTTAGTTTACAAATTTGTCTTTTTCTAATGGTAACATTTATGTTAAATTACTATGAAAATATTAAAAAGTTGATTAAAAATCAAAATTTTTGATCGATTCGAATGTTTGATATCTTAATCAAAAGCTCTAAAGCTGTGAAAATTTCGTCTAAATTTTTTTTAATATTTTAGTTTACAAATTTGTTTTTTTCTAATGGATACATTTATTTTAAGCTCCTATGAAAATATTTAAATTTAGAATAAAAATAAAAATTATTGATCGATTCGATCAATAATTTTTATTTTTATTTATGAATGTTGATATCCCAGTCACCAGCTCTAGATCAGTGAGTGAATTGTTTATCAAAAAATTTTAATATTTTAGTTTACAAATTTGTTTTTTCTTAATCGATACATTTATTTTAAACTACTGTGAAAATATTTAAAATTAGAATAAAAATAAAATTTATTGATCGATTCGAATTCTTAATATCTCAATCAAAAGCTCTAGAGCTGTCTGTGAATTTCGTCTAAAAAAATTTTAATATTTTAGATTACAAATTTGTTTTTTTCTAATTGATACATTTAGTTTAAACTATTTAGAAAATATTAAAAATTATAATAAAAATAATAATTATTGATTGATTCGAATGTTTGATATCTCAGTCACCAGCTCTAGATCAGTAAGTGGATTTTCTATCAAAATATTTTAATAGTTTAGTTTACAAATTTGTTTTTTCTAATGGAAACATTTATTTTAAACTATTATAAAAAACTACTGATCGATTCGAATGTTTGATATCCCAATCACCAGCTCTAGATCAGTGAGTGAATTTTGTATCAAAAGATTTTAATATTTTAGTTAACAAATTTGTTTTTTCCTAATGGATATATATACATTTATTTTAAACTTCTATGAAAATATTAAAAATTAGAATAAAAATAAAAATGATTGATCGATTCGGATGTTTGATATCTCAATCACCAGCTCTGGATCAGTGAGTGAATTGTGTATCAAAAGATTTTAATGACTTAGTTTACAAATTTGTTTGTTTCTAATGGATACGTTTATTTTAAACTACTATGAAAATATTAAAAATTAGAATAAAAATAAAAATTATAAATCGTTTCGAATGTTTGACATTCCAATCACCAGCTGCAGATAAGTAAGTGAATTGTGTACCAAAAGATTTTAAAGGTTTAGTTTACAAATTTGTTTTTTTCTAATGGATACATTTATTTTAAACTACAATGAAAATATTAAAAATTAGAATAAAAATAAAAATTATTGATCGATTCGAATGTTTGATATCTAAATCACCAGGTCAAGATCAGTGAGTGAATTGCGTATCAACATATTTTAATAGTTTAGTTTACAAATTTGTTTTTTTCTAATGGATACATTTATTATAAACTACCATGAAAATATTAAAAATTAGAATAAAAATTAAAATTATTGAAGGATTTAAATGTTTGATATACCAATTACCAGCTCTAAAACAGTGAGTGATTTGTGTTTTAAAAGATTTTAATAATTTAGTTTACAAATTCGTTTTTTCTAATGGATACATTTATTTTAAACTACTATGAAAATATTAAAAATTAGAATAAAACCAAAATTATTGTTCGATTCAAATGTTTGATATCCCAATTACCAGCTCTAGATAAGTGAGTGAATTGTGTATCAAAAGATTATAATAGTTTAGTTTAAAAATTTGTTTTTTCCTAATGTATACATTTATTTTAAACTACCATGAAAATATTATAGTTGAATTAAAATGAAAATTATTGATCGATTCGAATGTTTGATATTCCAATCACCAGCTGTAAATAAGTGAGTGAATTGTGTATCAAAAGATTTTAATGGGTTAGTTTACAAATTTGATTTTTTTTAATGAATACATTTATTTTAAACTACTATGAACATATTAAAAAGTTGAATAAAAATCAAAATTATTGATCGATTTAAATGTTTGATATTTCAATCACCAGCTTGAGATAAAAGAGTGAATTGCTTAGCAAAAGAATTAATAGTTTAGTTTAAAAATTGGTTTTATCTAATGTATAAATTTATTATAAACTACAATGAAAATATTTAAAATTAAAATAAAAATAAAAATTATTGATCTATTCGAATGTTTGATATCCCAATCACCAGGTCTATATCAGTCAGTGAATTGCGTATCAAAAAATTTTAATATTTTAGTTTGCACGCCTGTTTTTTCATATTGGGTACATTTATTTTAAACTACTATGAACATATTAAAAAGTTGATTAAAAATCAAAGTTATTGATCGATTTAAATGTTTGATATTTCAATCACCATCTGAAGATCAGTGAGTGAATTGTCTATCAAAAGATTTTAATATTTTAATTTACAAATTTGTCTTTTTCTAATGGAAACAATTATTTTAAAATTCTATGAAAATATCAAAAAGTTAAATAAAAATAAAAATTTTTGATCGATTCGAATGTTTGATATCTTAAGCAAAAGCTCTAAAGCTGTGAAAATTTGGTCTACAATTTTTTTAATATTTTAGTTTACAAATTTGTTTTGTTCTAATGGATACATTTATTTTAAACTACTATGAAAATATTTAAAATTAAAATAAAAATAAAAATTATTGATCGTTTCGAATGTTTGATATCTCAATCACCAGTTCAAGATCTGTGAGTAAATTGTGTATCAAAAGATTTTAATAGTTTAGTTTACAAATTTGTTTTTTTTTAATGGATACATTTATTTTAAACTACTATGAAAATATTAAAAATTAGAATAAAAATAAAAATTATTTATCGATTCGAATGATTGATATCCCTATCACTAGCCCTAGATCAGTGAGTGAATTGTGTATCAAAAGATTTTAATATTTTAGTTTACAAATTAGATTTGTCCTAATTGATACATTTATTTTAAACTACTATGAAAATATTAAAAATTAGAATAAATTTAAAAATTACAGATCGACTCAAATGTATGATATCCCAATCACCAGCTCTAGATCAGTGAGTGAATTGTGTATCAAAAGATTTTAATATTTTAGTTTACAAATTTGTTTTTTTCTAATCGATACATTTATTTTAAACTTCTATGAAAATATTAAAAATTAGAATAAAAATAAAAATTATTGATCTATTCGAATGTTTGATATCCCAATCACCAGGTCTATATCAGTCAGTGAATTGCTTATCAAAAAATTTTAATATTTTAGTTTGCACGCCTGTTTTTTCATATTGGGTACATTTATTTTAAACTACTATGAACATATTAAAAACTTGATTAAAAATCATAGTTATTGATCGATTTAAATGTTTGATATTTCAATCACTATCTGTAGATCAGTGAGTATATTGTGTTTCAAAAGATTTTAATATTTTAGTTTACAAATTTGTTTTTGTCTAATGGATACATTTATTTTAAACTACTATGAAAATATTAAAAATTAGAATAAAAATAAAAATTATTTATCGATTCGAATGATTGATATCCCTATCACTAACCCTAGATCAGTGAGTGAATTGTGTATCAAAAGATTTTAATATTTTAGTTTACAAATTAGATTTTTCCTAATTGATACATTTATTTTAAACTACTATGAAAATATTAAAAATTAGAATAAATTTAAAAATTACTGATCGACTCAAATGTATGATATCCCAATCACCAGCTCTAGATCAGTGAGTGAAATGTGTATCAAAAGATTTTAATATTTTAGTTTACAAATTTGTTTTTTTCTAATCGATACATTTATTTTAAACTACTATGAAAATATTAAAAATTAGAATAAAAATAAAAATTATTGATCAATTCAAATGTTTGATATCCCAATCACCAGCTCTGGATCAGTGAGTGAATTGTGTTTCAAAAGATTTGATAGTTTAGTTTACAAATTTGTTTTTTTCAAATGGACACATTTATTTTAAACTTCTATGAAAATATTAAAAATTAGAATAAAAATAAAAATTATTGATCTATTCGAATGTTTGATATCCCAATCACCAGGTCTATATCAGTCAGTGAATTGCGTATCAAAATATTTTAATATTTTAGTTTGCACGCCTGTTTTTTCATATTGGGTACATTTATTTTAAACTACTATGAACATATTAAAAAGTTGATTAAAAATCAAAGTTATTGATCGATTTAAATGTTTGATATTTCAATCACTATCTGTAGATCAGTGAGTTTATTGTGTTTCAAAAGATTTTAATATTTTAGTTTACAAATTTGTTTTTTTCTAATGGATACATTTATTTTAAACTACTATGAAATTATTAAAAATTAGAAAAAAAATAAAAATAATTGATCAATTCGAATGTTTGATATCCCAATCACCAGCTCTAGATCAGTGAGTGAATTTGTTTGAGTACGTCCAATAGCTGTCAATATGAAATTCACATCATCTAAAATCAAATAATTATCATTAATGAAACCATTTTATGTATATTTATATAATGTTTACCTTATATAGCTTTTCACATTGTTTACATGAACTCTTGCATTTGGAAACTAAAATCATTTGAAAACCTTACAAATGTACACAGTCAAATGAAAACCTTACAAATGTACACAGTCAAATGAAAGCCTTACAAATGTATAAAACTTACAAACTTTACAAATCTAGTTTAAATCATAAACTATCTAGTGTAAATCAACGTAAGTTAAAATAAATTATAGGATAGACATCTGCCGTAATTAATATGAATTAACCACCATTTTGTAAAACTATTTTGACATGATCAGAATAAAATTTAACACACAACCAAAAAAACTGTCGAGGAATAAGCATACAAAACAGAGAATTTTATTAACCTATTAAAATATTAAAATATTTTAATAAACCACCAGCCATCTAACTTCGGAACATCCAATAAGGACAAAAGTACATCCGCCTTGTTTTTAAGAAAACGGAGTTAGATTTTACAAGGAAAATCAACCATCAGCATTAGCCGGGTTAATTGCATTGACGCCACAACCCTTTGCTGATTAATCAACTCAAACATTGGTCCTTCGAGCCGGATATACAGTAAGTAGAATTCATTTGCAAATTGAAATCCGAATTCTAGTGATACTCTGTATAGCAATAATTAGTGATATAATTAACAATTATAATTAAAACTATATTGTACTAGAAGAACCGGTGAAAACTATAGAACATAGTGAAACCACGTGTAGTGAAGTTATTACACAAAATGAGTGAATTAGAAGGTTTGAAAAAACAGCGCTCCATATTTAGAGGAATTTTAACGAAATTATTAAAATTTGCAAATAGCATAAACGAGAATTCAAAGGAATCGAGTGAAGAAATGCGCATTAAGGCAAATAGGGCTAAGGAAGTTTTAGACTAAATAGCCGAGATCGAAGCGCGCTTATTTGCCATCGATAGTGCAATTGAGTCAAAATTAGAGGAGGCGGAGGAAGCATATTACACAATTGTATCCAAACTAAACACATGGATTAGAAAACGTGGTCTTGGTGAAATGAGTAGTAGTGCCAATGACACGAGTTTGAATATGACTAATATGAATACTGCCCCAGAGGTGCGCTTAGCCAAATTACAGATTCCGACGTTCTCTGGTGATTACACAGAATGGCAAAGCTTCTTTGACCTATTCCACTCCACTATTCATAGCAAAGAAAGCATTTCACCAGCACAAAAATTCCAATATTTGGTCGGTTTGCTTAGAGGAGACGCTTATTCGTTGGTAAAGCATTTTAAGGTTATCGAATCAAATTACATCGAAGCATTAAAAAAACTTAAGCAAAGATACGACCGTAAGCATCACACGGTAAATGCATTCTTACGTAACTTTATCGAACAACCAAGCGTTCATTTAGCCAGTGCATCAAATATAAGAAAGATACTGGATACATCCGATGAAGTAGTTCGTGGGTTGAAAGCATTAGGTGATGAAGCCGAAGCAAGGGACCCTTGGCTCATATATCTACTACTACAGAAATTAGATGATGAAACACGAAGCATGTGGGCCCAAACAAATATAACCAACGAATTCCCATCGATTACTGAGTTTTTTGATTTTTTGATAAAAAGAATGGATGCGCTCGAATCAGTGAAAACGCATTCCGTACGATCAGCCAAATCTAACATTCAATCGAGCAAATCCAAACTTAGTTTCACTACCACTGTTGAAACTAATTGTATAGTGTGTCAAAAGCAACAACACAGATTGATTGACTGCGTTAAATTCCGTGAACTATCAATTAAAGACCGAAGAAACATAATCAACAGCCACAAAAGGTGCTTCAATTGTCTCAATCCAGGACATGGTGCGTACGAGTGCAGAATTCGAGGGAGATGTCGGCAATGTTCTCACAAACATCATACCCTTTTACATATGGACACACAATCAATTGCTTTAACTACTAACAGAGAAGTAAACAATCACACTGAAGAGAGTGCAACTCTAACTCATCACACACGTCATGCCATTCAAGATCATGTTGCATTAAAATGTACCTTGAAGGCAGTGCTACCTACAGCAATTATTAACATACTAGATAACACAGGAGTGCCGAGAACATGCCGAGCATTGCTGGACACCGCATCACAAACATCTTTCATAACCGAGACGATGGTGTAGAAATTAAAATTACCACGGAGAAACTGTAGAAGCTTACTAGCGGGAATTGGTGAGGTAAATGGCGGAATATCCCGTGGAATTACTACTCTGCGAATAACGTCAAGATTCAATTCCATCCAATTATCATCATTGAGCGCATTAATTATTCCAAAAATCACATCATCATTACCAGCCGTAGAATTTGATATCGGATGCATGCAAGGACTATCCAGCATTGACTTGGCTGATCCTAATTTTTATAAACCTGGAACAATCGATATACTACTTGGTGCAGAGATAGTGTTTGAGTTATTTGAGAATGGCATCAAAAAGTTAGGCAGTTCAAATTTAAGAGCTCAAAATATCAAGCTAGATTGGATTGTAGGGGGCAAGCACGATGATGATATCAAAACAACAATCCGGTCATTTGCCACCACCGTCGACATTGATGCTACATTAGAAAGATTTTGGGCAATAGAAGAGGTCACTCAAAATAGCAAATTAAGTGAAGAAGAGCTGGAGTGTGAAGAATGGTTCAGGACAACCACACGACGTGCAGAGAATTGTAGGTTTATAACAAAGTTGCCATTTAAGGAATTGCCTAAAGAATTAGGATCGACATATCGGCAAGCTCTATCAAAATTGACAGCAATGGAGAGTCGCTTCAAAACAAACGATCAATTTTGTCAACTTTATAGGCAGTTTCTCAGGGAGTATGAGGATCTTAACCATATGCAGCCATATGAAATAAATAGTAATGAAATTCAGGGAAAATACATATTACCACATCACGGTGTGCTCAAGACAAGTAGCAGTACCACCAAACTTCGCGTAGTATTCGATGGTAACCACAGGTGCTGCGCTAAATCAATATTTGAAGGTAGGCCGAACATTCAATAAACCCTGTTCCAAATACTAACGCGATTCAGACAGCATCCATATGTACTAGTCGGTGACATCGAGAAAATGTATTGACAGATTTGGGTAGATCACGAGGACACCAAGCATCAGGTGATTTTGTGGCGCAATGACAAACAAGAGATATGCCCATACGTACTAAAAACTATAACTTACGGCATGGCGTCTGCATCATTCATGGCGACGAGATGCCTAAAGAACTGACCAAGCAGAATCACCGAAAGCATTCCGAGCTTTAGCTCAAGATATTTATGTGGATGATCTAATGACTGGTGCTTCAACACTATGCGATTTGATTAAGTTAAAGGATGACATCAATAATATCCTAAGCAGTGGAGGTTTCAACTTAAAAAAGCTGTCTTCCAATGATTCACAAATGCGCAGCCTCTTTAGAACCAATCAATCCGACGGCTTGAAAGTATTTTCCGATCATCCAGGACCAATAAAGGTTTTAGGAATAGCTTGGGACGCCAACTCAGATCACTTGATATTCCAAGTCCATTTGGAAAACCGGACAGTACATACCAAACGAAGTTTCTTGTCGGAAGCAAGCAAGATCTTCGACCCGTTGGGGCTGTTAGCACCAATAATTATTTGGATCAAAATATTGTTTCAAAGTTTGTGGCTCAATAAGATTGACTGGGATGAACAGCTGCCGCCAGAAGCACAATCATCATGGATCGATCTCAGAAACAATCTCCGTCAAATACCAATGATAAAAATTCCTCGTTGTATCACTAAGTCAAATAGTTTTTCCATACACGGATTTTGTGATGCGAGTAAATGGGCTTATGCAGCAGCTGTTTATGCTCGATCTAGAAGCAATGAAGGATACACTACAACTCTAATTTGCGCAAAGACTAAAGTGGCACCACTGAAACAAGTCAGTATACCGAGACTTGAGTTAATGAGTGCAGTACTTTTATGCCGGCTAGTAAAAAAATAAACGAGATTTTATCAATAGAGCCAATAGTGCCAACATTATGGACCGATTCTAAAATAGTTCTCGATTGGTTATCCAGCCAGCCAAGACGTTGAAGTAAGTTTGTTGCTAACCGCACAGTAGAAATCATCGGTAAATAGAAACGAGACCGATGGCGTCACATTCCGTCTAAACAGAATCCAGCCGACTGTGCAACCCGTGGGAAATCCGCCAAAGAAATATCAAATGACAAATTATGGTGGAACGGGCCAGCATGGCTTGCCAAGGATGTAAATAAGTGGCCTGAACAATCGGACATTCCAAAAACAAAAGAAGAAATCCAGATTGAAGTATACACCACCAGTACTTAGAAAACAATTGTTAAACTAGAGTCAAAACCTGACATATTTATGCAATTAAGTCTGAAGTATTCCAGCTTCTTCAAACTGAGTAAAATTCTTTGTTATGTGTTCAGATTTTTCGACAATTTAAAAGCCAGAAAGAATCAACAAGAAACTCGAATTGGACCGCCAACCCCAGCGGAACTCGAAAAAATCAGCCAAAAAATACTTTTGTATTGGCAAAAGATCTATTTCCCTGATGATTATCACTGTCTACTGAAATCCAAGGTAATACCCAGCAAAAGTCAGTTAAACCAACTCAATCCCTTTCTCGATATAGAAGAAGTTATGAGAGTAGGAGGTAGATTAGAAAACTCACAATTGCCATACAACACAAAGCATCCAGCTATAATTTCATCCAAATCACCAATCGCAACAACAATTACTTACGATGTGCACACCCAAAATCAGCATCCAGGTACACATCTATTGACAAGTCTAGTGCGACAAAACTACTAGATTATTAGAGGAAAGGATGTGGCCAAAAAAGTATTCCGAAGATGTATCAAATGTTTGAGACAGAATCCAAAGATGATGAATCAGGTAATGGGACAGCTGCCGAAAGATAGAGTAAGACATACGGTGGCATTTGGTGCGATCGGAGTCGACTTTTGTGGGCCCTTTAAAATACATGCTATCCGACGACGAGGTTCGATACCCTCAAAAGCGTATCTGGCTATTTGTATATGCTTCAGCACACATGCATTGCACATTGAAATTTGCATGAACCTTACTACCGAATCATTCCTGGGCGCATTACGGAGATTTTTTAACAGAAGAGGCATATGCCACACAATTTATTGTGACAATGCTACAAATTTTGTCGGCGCACGAAACCAACTAGAGGAAGTTTATGAGTTTTTAAGTAATAATAAAGATTATATTTCTTCTAGCCTTTTGAAAGACAAGATACATTGGCAATTTATTCCACCAGCATCTCCTCATCAAGGGGGCCTTTGGGAAAGTGCAGTCAAGTCCACTAAAATACAAATCACAAGAACCGTGGGTGACTCTATACTTACGCTCGAAGAGTTCTCAACGCTAACGGTGCAGATTGAAGGTCTTCTAAACTCCAGACCAATCTGTTTCAGCCACACTGATGACCTAGAATTTCTCATGCCTGGTCACTTTATGATTGGGCGCCCAATTCGACAACTTCCAGAGGTTGCCACTGAGCAAAATTGGAATCCTCATGCAAGATAGGACGTCATTAAGCAAATTTTCCATCAATTCTGGAAGCGATGGCAAATAGAATATCTAACTACACTACAGCAGAGGTACAAATAAAAGCAACAAAATACAAATTTAGCGTTGAACGATGTCGTCTTAATACATGACAATAATTTGTCTGCTGGTCAATGGTTAATGGGGCGAGTAACAAAAGTATTCCCGGGCATTGATGGTTACGTTCGAGTGGCCGAAATGAAGACAAAAACTGGCATACTCAAACGCCCAATTCAAAAGCTATGCCGTCTTCCAATCCTTGAATCTTAAGATGATCCAACCCGGGGAGTATGTTTGAGTTCGTCCAATAGCTGTCAATATGAAATTCACATCATCTAAAATCAAATAATTATCATTAATGAAACCATTTTATGTATATTTATATAATGTTTACCTTATATAGCTTTTCCCATTGTTTACTTGAACTCTTGCATTTGGAAACTAAAATCAATTGAAAACCTTACAAATGTACACAGTCAAATGAAAACCTTACAAATGTACACAGTCAAATGAAAACTTTACAAATGTGTAAAAATTACAAACTTTACAAATCTAGTTTAAATCATAAACTATCTAGTGTAAATCAACGTAAGTTAAAATAAATTATAGGATAGACATCTGCCGTAATTAATATGAATTAACCACCATTTTGTAAAACTATTTTGACATGATCAGAATAAAATTTAAGACACAACCAAAAAAACTGTCGAGGAATAAGCATACAAAACAGAGAATTTTATTAACCTATTAAAATATTAAAATATTTTAATAAACCACCAGCCATCTAACTTCGGAACATCCAATAAGGACAAAAGTACATCCGCCTTGTTTTTAAGAAAACGGAGTTAGATTTTACAAGGAAAATCAACCATCAGCATCAGGCGGGTTAATTGCATTCACCCACAAACCATTGCTGATCAACCAACTCAAACAGAATGGTTTATCAAAAGATTTTAATATTTTAGTTTACAAATTTGTTTTTTCTTAATCGAAACATTTATTTTAAACTAATATGAAAATATTTAAAATTAGAATAAAAATAAAAATTATTGATCGATTAGAATGTTTGATATCCCAATCACCAGCTCTAGAACAGTGAGTGAATTGTGAATTGTGTATCAAAAGATTTTAATATTTTAGTTTACAAACTTGTTTTTTCCTAATCGATACATTTATTTTAAACTACTATGAAAATATTAAAAATTAGAATAAATACAAAAATTACTGATCGATTCAAATGTTTGATATCTCAATCACCAGATCTAGATCAGTGAGTGAATTGCGTAACAAAAGATTTTAATAGTTTAGTTTACAAATTTGTTTTTTTCTAATGGATATATTAATTTTAAACTACTATGAAAATATTAAAAATTAGAATAAATTTAAAAATTATTGATCGATTCGAATGTTTGATATCCCAATCAACAGCTCTAGATCAATGAGTCAAATCTGTATCAAAAGATTTTAATAGTTTAGTTTACAAATTTGTTTTTTTCTAATCGATACATTTAATTTAAACTACTATGAAAATATTAAAAATTAGAATAAAAAAAAAAATATTGATCGATTCAAATGTTTGAAACCTCAATCACCATTTCTATATCAGTGAGTTAATTGTGGTATCAAAAGATTTGAATAGTTTAGTTTACAAATTTGTTTTTGTCTAATTGATACATTTATTCTAAACTACTATGAAAATATTAAAAATTAGAATAAATATAAAAATTATTGATCAAATCGAATGTTTGATATCCCAATCACCAGCTCTAGATCAGTGAGTGAATTATGTATTAAAAGATTTTTATAGTTTAGTTTACAAATTTGTTTTTTTCTAATGGATACATTTATTTTAGACTACTATGAAAATATTTAAATTAGAATACAAATAAAATATATTGATCGATCCGAATGATTGATATCCCAATCACCAGTTCTAGATCAGTGAGTGAAATGTGTATCAAAAGATTTTAATATTTTAGTTTATAAAATGGTTTTTTTCTAAAGGATACATTTATTTTAAACTACTATGAAAATTTTGAAAATTAGAACTAAAATAAAAATTATTGATCGTTTCGAATGTTTAATATCCCAATCACCAGCTCTAGATCAGAGAAATGCATTATTTTGTGTACCAAAAGATTTTAATATTTTAGTTTACAAATTTGTTTTTTCCTAATCGATACATTTATTTTAAACTACTATGAAAATATTAAAAATTAGAATAAATATAAAAATTACTGATCGATTCAAATGTTTGATATTCCAATCACCAGCTCTAGATCATTGAGTAAATTGCGTATCAAAAAATTTTAATATTTTAGTTTACAAATTGGTTTTTTCTAATGGATACATTTATTTCAAACTACTATGAAAATATTAAAAATTAGAATAAAAATAAAAAAAAATTGATCGAATCAAATGTTTGATACCTCAATCACCAGCTAAAGATCAGCGAGTGAATTGTGTATCAAAAGATTTTTATAGTTTAGTTTACAAATTTGTTTTTTTCTAATGGATACATTTATTTTAAACTACTATGAAAATATTAAAATTAGAATAAAAATAAAAATTATTGATCGATTCAAATGTCTGATACCTCAATCACCAGTTCTAGATCAGCAAGTGAATTGTGTATCAAAAGATTTTAATAGCTTAGTTTACAAATTTGTTTTTTCTAATTGATAAATTTATTTTAAACTACTATGAAAATATTAAAAATTAGATTATTCTTTTTTTAATTTTTAATAAAACGAAATAAGGAATTCAATACTTTTACTTTTATATACAAAAATTAAAAATTATTTACAGCAAAGAAGTAAAACTTTCTTTATTGTGATAATAAAATTTGTATTTAAAATTTTTTATTTTACAGTGACAGAATGGTATTCTCACGCAACAATATAAAAATTAGAATAAAAATAAAAATTATGGATCGATTTGAATATTTGATATCCCAATCACCACCTCTAAAACAGTGAGTGAATTGTGTTTAAAAAGATTTTATTAGTTTAGTTTACAAATTTGTTTTTTTCTAATAGATACATTTATTTTAAACTACTATGAAAATATTAAAAATTAGAATAAAAATAAAATTTATTGATCGATTCGAATGTTTGATATCCCAATCACCAGGCCTAGATCAGTCAGTGAATTGCGTATCAAAAGATTTTAATATTTTAGTTTACACGCCTGTTTTTTCATATTGGATACATTTATTTTAAACTATTATGTAAATATTAAAAAGTTGAATATAAATCAAAGTTATTGATCGATTTAAATGTTTGATATTTCAATCACCATCTGAAGATCAGTGAGTGAATTGTCTATCAAAAGATTTTAATATTTTAATTTACAAATTTGTCTTTTTCTAATGGAAACAATTATTTTAAAATTCTATGAAAATATCAAAAAGTTAAATAAAAATAAAAATTTTTGATCGATTCGAATGTTTGATATCTTAAGCAAAAGCTCTAAAGCTGTGAAAATTTGGTTTAAAATTTTTTTAATATTTTAGTTTACAAATTTGTTTTTTTCTAATGGATACATTTATTTTAAACTACTATGAAAATATTTAAAATTAAAATAAAAATAAAAATTATTGATCGTTTCGAATGTTTGATATCTCAATCACCAGTTCAAGATCTGTGAGTAAATTGTGTATCAAAAGATTTTAATAGTTTAGTTTACAAATTTGTTTTTTTTAATGGATACATTTATTTTAAACTACTATGAAAATATTAAAAATTAGAATAAAAATAAAAATTATTTATCGATTCGAATGATTGATATCCCTATCACTAGCCCTAGATCAGTGAGTGAATTGTGTATCAAAAGATTTTAATATTTTAGTTTACAAATTAGATTTGTCCTAATTGATACATTTATTTTAAACTACTATGAAAATATTAAAAATTAGAATAAATTTAAAAATTACAGATCGACTCAAATGTATGATATCCCAATCACCAGCTCTAGATCAGTGAGTGAATTGTGTATCAAAAGATTTTAATATTTTAGTTTACAAATTTGTTTTTTTCTAATCGATACATTTATTTTAAACTACTATGAAAATATTAAAAATTAGAATAAAAATAATAATTATTGATCGATTCGAATGTTTGATATCCCAATCACCAGCTCTAGAACAGTGAGTCAAATGTGTATCAAAAGATTTGATAGTTTAGTTTACAAATTTGTTTTTTTCAAATGGACACATTTATTTTAAACTTCTATGAAAATATTAAAAATTAGAATAAAAATAAAAATTATTGATCTATTCGAATGTTTGATATCCCAATCACCAGGTCTATACCAGTCAGTGAATTGCGTATCAAAAAATTTTAATATTTTAGTTTGCACGCCTGTTTTTTCATATTGGGTACATTTATTTTAAACTACTATGAACATATTAAAAAGTTGATTAAAAATCATAGTTATTGATCGATTTAAATGTTTGATATTTCAATCACTATCTGTAGATCAGTGAGTATATTGTGTTTCAAAAGATTTTAATATTTTAGTTTACAAATTTGTTTTTTTCTAATGGATACATTTATTTTAAACTACTATGAAATTATTAAAAATTAGAAAAAAAATAAAAATAATTGATCGATTCGAATGTTTGATATCCCAATCACCAGCTCTAGATCAGTGAGTGAATTTGTTTGAGTTCGTCCAATAGCTGTCAATATGAAATTCACATCATCTAAAATCAAATAATTATCATTAATGAAACCATTTTATGTATATTTATATAATCTTTACCTTATATAGCTTTTCACATTGTTTACTTGAACTCTTGCATTTGGAAACTAAAATCAATTGAAAACCTTACAAATGTACACAGTCAAATGAAAACCCTACAAATGTACACAGTCAAATGAAAGCCTTACAAATGTATAAAACTTACAATTTTTATAAATCTAGTTTAAATCATAAACTATCTAGTGTAAATCAACGTAAGTTAAAATAAATTATAGGATAGACATCTGCCGTAATTAATATGAATTAACCACCATTTTATAAAACTATTTTGACATGATCAGAATAAAATTTAAGACACAACCAAAAAAACTGTCGAGGAATAAGCATACAAAACAGAGAATTTTATTAACCTATTAAAATATTAAAATATTTTAATAAACCACCAGCCATCTAACTTCGGAACATCCAACAAGGACCAAAGTACATCCGCCTTGTTTTTAAAAAAACGGAGTTAGATTTTACAAGGAAAATCAACAATCAGCATTAGCCGGGTTAATTGCATTGACGCCACAACCCTTTGCTGATCAATCAACTCAAACATTGGTCCTTCGAGCCGGATATATAGTAAGTAGAATTCATTTGCAAATTGAAATCCGAATTCTAGTGATACTCTGTATAGCAATAATTAGTGATATAATTAACAATTATAATTAAAACTATATTGTATTAGAAGAACCGGTGAAAACTATAGAACATAGTGAAACCACGTGTAGTGAAGTTATTACACAAAATGAGTGAATTAGAAGGTTTGAAAAAACAGCGCTCCATATTAAGAGGAATTTTAACGAAATTATTAAAATTCGCAAATAGCATAAACGAGAATTCAACGGAATCGAGTGAAGAAATGCGCATTAAGGCAAATAGGGCTAAGGAAGTTTTAGACTAAATAGCCGAGATTGAAGCGCGCTTATTTGCCATCGATAGTGCAATTGAGTCAAAATTAGAGGAGGCGGAGGAAGCATATTACACAATTGTATCCAAACTAAACACATGGATTAGAAAACGTGGTCTTGGTGAAATGAGTAGTAGTGCCAATGACACGAGTTTGAATATGACTAATATGAATACTGCCCCAGAGGTGCGCTTAGCCAAATTACAGATTCCGACGTTCTCTGGTGATTACACAGAATGGCAAAGCTTCTTTGACCTATTCCACTCCAGTATTCATAGCAAAGAAAGCATTTCACCAGCACAAAAATTCCAATATTTGGTCGGTTTGCTTAGAGGAGACGCTTATTCGTTGGTAAAGCATTTTAAGGTTACCGAATCAAATTACATCGAAGCATTAAAAAAAACTTAAGAAAAGATACGACCGTAAGCATCACACGGTAAATGCATTCTTACGTAACTTTATCGAACAACCAAGCGTTCATTTAGCCAGTGCATCAAATATAAGAAAGATACTGGATACATCCGATGAAGTAGTTCGTGGGTTGAAAGCATTAGGTGATGAAGCCGAAGCAAGGGACCCTTGGCTCATATATCTACTACTACAGAAATTAGATGATGAAACACGAAGCATGTGGGCCCAAACAAATATAACCAACGAATTCCCATCGATTACTGAGTTTTTTGATTTTTTGATAAAAAGAATGGATGCGCTCGAATCAGTGAAAACGCATTCCGTACGATCAGCCAAATCTAACATTCAATCGAGCAAATCCAAACTTAGTTTCACTACCACTGTTGAAACTAATTGTATAGTGTGTCAAAAGCAACAACACAGATTGATTGACTGCGTTAAATTCCGTGAACTATCAATTAAAGACCGAAGAAACATAATCAACAGCCACAAAAGGTGCTTCAATTGTCTCAATCCAGGACATGGTGCGTACGAGTGCAGAATTCGAGGGAGATGTCGGCAATGTTCTCACAAACATCATACCCTTTTACATATGGACACACAATCAATTGCTTTAACTACTAACAGAGAAGTAAACAATCACACTGAAGAGAGTGCAACTCTAACTCATCACACACGTCATGCCATTCAAGATCATGTTGCATTAAAATGTACCTTGAAGGCAGTGCTACCTACAGCAATTATTAACATACTAGATAACACAGGAGTGCCGAGAACATGCCGAGCATTGCTGGACACCGCATCACAAACATCTTTCATAACCGAGACGATGGTGTAGAAATTAAAATTACCACGGAGAAACTGTAGAAGCTTACTAGCGGGAATTGTTGAGGTAAATGGCGGAATATCCCGAGGAATTCCTACTCTGCGAATAACGTCAAGATTCAATTCCATCCAATTATCATCATTGAGCGCATTAATTATTCCAAAAATCACATCATCATTACCAGCCGTAGAATTTGATATCGGATGCATGCAAGGACTATCCAGCATTGACTTGGCTGATCCTAATTTTTATAAACCTGGAACAATCGATATACTACTTGGTGCAGAGATAGTGTTCGAGTTATTTGAGAATGGCATCAAAAAGTTAGGCAGTTCAAATTTAAGAGCTCAAAATACCAAGCTAGGTTGGATTGTAGGGGGCAAGCACGATGATGATATCAAAACAACAATCTGGTCATTTGCCACCACCGTCGACATTGATGCTACATTAGAAAGATTTTGGGCAATAGAAGAGGTCACTCAAAATAGCAAATTAAGCGAAGAAGAGCTGGAGTGTGAAGAATGGTTCAGGACAACCACACGACGTGCAGAGAATTGTAGGTTTATAACAAAGTTGCCATTAAAGGAATTGCCTAAAGAAATAGGATCGAAATATCGGCAAGCTCTATCAAGATTGACAGCAATGGAGAGTCGCTTCAAAACAAACGATCAATTTTGTCAACTTTATAGGCAGTTTCTCAGGGAGTATGAGGATCTTAACCATATGCAGCCATATGAAATAAATAGTAATGAAATTCAGGGAAAATACATATTACCACATCACGGTGTGCTCAAGACAAGTAGCAGTACCACCAAACTTCACGTAGTATTCGATGGTAACCACAGGTGCTGCGCTAAATCAATATTTGAAGGTAGGCCCGAACATTCAATAAACCCTGTTCCAAATACTAACGCGATTCAGACAGCATCCATATGTGCTAGTGAGCGACATCGAGAAAATTTATTGACAGATTTGGGTAGATCACAAAGACACCAAGCATCAGGTGATTTTGTGGCGCAATGACAAACAAGAGATATGCCCATACGTACTAAAAACTATAACTTACGGCATGGCGTCTGCATCGTTCATGGCGACGAGATGCCTAAAGAACTGGCTAACTTACACCAAGCAGAGTCACCGAAAGCATGCCGAGCTTTAGCTCAATATATTTATGTGGATGATCTAATGACTGGTGCTTCAACACTATGCGATTTGATTAAGTTAAAGGATGACATCAATAATATCCTAAGCAGTGGAGGTTTCAACTTAAAAAAGCTGTCTTCCAATGATTCACAAATGCGCAGCCTCTTTAGAACCAATCAATCCGACGGCTTGAAAGTATTTTCCGATCATCCAGGACCAATAAAGGTTTTAGGAATAGCTTGGGACGCCAACTCAGATCACTTGATATTCCAAGTCCATTTGGAAAACCGGACAGTACATACCAAACGAAGTTTCTTGTCGGAAGCAAGCAAGATCTTCGACCCGTTGGGGCTGTTAGCACCAATAATTATTTGGATCAAAATATTGTTTCAAAGTTTGTGGCTCAATAAGATTGACTGGGATGAACAGCTGCCGCCAGAAGCACAATCATCATGGATCGATCTCAGAAACAATCTCCGTCAAATACCAATGATAAAAATTCCTCGTTGTATCACTAAGTCAAATAGTTTTTCCATACACGGATTTTGTGATGCGAGTAAATGGGCTTATGCAGCAGCTATTTATGCTCGATCTAGAAGCAATGAAGGATACACTACAACTCTAATTTGCGCAAAGACTAAAGTGGCACCATTGAAATAAGTCAGTATACCGAGACTTGAGTTAATGAGTGCAGTACTTTTATGCCGGCTATTAAAAAAATAAACGAGATTTTATCAATAGAGCCAATAGTGCCAACATTATGGACCGATTCTAAAATAGTTCTCGATTGGTTATCCAGCCAGCCAAGACGTTGAAGTAAGTTTGTTGCTAGCCGCACAGCAGAAATCATCGGTAAATACAAACGAGACCGATGGCGTCACATTCCGTCTAAACAGAATCCAGCCGACTGTGCAACCCATGGGAAATCCACCAAAGAAATATCAAACGACAAATTATGGTGGAACGGGCCAGCATGGCTTGCCAAGGATGAAAATAAGTGGCCTGAACAATCGGACATTCCAAAAACAAAAGAAGAAATCCAAATTGAAGTATACACCACCAGTACTTAGAAAACAATTGTTAAACTAGAGTCAAAACCTGACATATTTATGCAATTAAGTCTGAAGTATTCCAGCTTCTTCAAACTGAGTAAAATTCTTTGTTATGTGTTCAGATTTTTCGACAATTTAAAAGCCAGAAAGAATCAACAAGAAACTCGAATTGGACCGCCAACCCCAGCGGAACTCGAAAATCAGCCAAAAAATACTTTTGTATTGGCAAAAGATCTATTTCCCTGATGATTATCACTGTCTACTGAAATCCAAGGTAATACCCAGCAAAAGTCAGTTAAACCAACTCAATCCCTTTCTCGATATAGAAGAAGTTATGAGAGTAGGAGGTAGATTAGAAAACTCACAATTGCCATACAACACAAAGCATCCAGCTATAATTTCATCCAAATCACCAATCGCAACAACAATTACTTACGATGTGCACACCCAAAATCAGCATCCAGGTACACATCTATTGACAAGTCTAGTGCGACAAAACTACTAGATTATTAGAGGAAAGGATGTGGCCAAAAAAGTATTCCGAAGATGTATCAAATGTTTGAGACAGAATCCAAAGATGATGAATCAGGTAATGGGACAGCTGCCGAAAGATAGAGTAAGACATACGGTGGCATTTGGTGCGATTGGAGTCGACTTTTGTGGGTCCTTTAAAATACATGCTATCCGACGACGAGGTTCGATACCCTCAAAAGCGTATCTGGCTATTTTTATATGCTTCAGCACACATGCATTGCACATTGAAATTTGCATGAACCTTACTACCGAATCATTCCTGGGCGCATTACGGAGATTTTTTAACAGAAGAGGCATATGCCACACAATTTATTGTGACAATGCTACAAATTTTGTCGGCGCACGAAACCAACTAGAGGAAGTTTATGAGTTTTTAAGTAATAATAAAGATTATATTTCTTCTAGCCTTTTGAAAGACAAGATACATTGGCAATTTATTCCACCAGCATCTCCTCATCAAGGGGGCCTTTGGGAAAGTGCAGTCAAGTCCACTAAAATACAAATCACAAGAACTGTGGGTGACTCTATACTTACGCTCGAAGAGTTCTCAACGCTAACGGTGCAGATTGAAGGTCTTCTAAACTCCAGACCAATCTGTTTCAGCCACACTGATGACCTAGAATTTCTCATGCCTGGTCACTTTATGATTGGGCGCCCAATTCGACAACTTCCAGAGGTTGCCACTGAGCAAAATTGGAATCCTCATGCAAGATAGGACGTCATTAAGCAAATTTTCCATCAATTCTGGAAGCGATGGCAAATAGAATATCTAACTACACTACAGCAGAGGTACAAATGAAAGCAACAAAAAACAAATTTAGCGTTGAACGATGTCGTCTTAATACATGACAATAATTTGTCTCCTGGTCAATGGTTAATGGGGCGAGTAACAAAAGTATTCCCGGGCATTGATGGTTACGTTCGAGTGGCCGAAATGAAGACAAAAACTGGCATACTCAAACGCCCAATTCAAAAGCTATGCCGTCTTCCAATCCTTGAATCTTAAGATGATCCAACCCGGGGAGTATGTTTGAGTTCGTCCAATAGCTGTCAATATGAAATTCACATCATCTAAAATCAAATAATTATCATTAATGAAACCATTTTATGTATATTTATATAATGTTTACCTTATATAGCTTTTCCCATTGTTTACTTGAACTCTTGCATTTGGAAACTAAAATCAATTGAAAACCTTACAAATGTACACAGTCAAATGAAAACCTTACAAATGTACAAAGTCAAATGAAAACTTTACAAATGTGTAAAAATTACAAACTTTACAAATCTAGTTTAAATCATAAACTATCTAGTGTAAATCAACGTAAGTTAAAATAAATTATAGGATAGACATCTGCCGTAATTAATATGAATTAACCACCATTTTGTAAAACTATTTTGACATGATCAGAATAAAATTTAAGACACAACCAAAAAAACTGTCGAGGAATAAGCATACAAAACAGAGAATTTTATTAACCTATTAAAATATTAAAATATTTTAATAAACCACCAGCCATCTAACTTCGGAACATCCAATAAGGACAAAAGTACATCCGCCTTGTTTTTAAGAAAACGGAGTTAGATTTTACAAGGAAAATCAACCATCAGCATCAGCCGGGTTAATTGCATTCACCCACAAACCATTGCTGATCAACCAACTCAAACAGAATTGTTTATCAAAAGATTTTAATATTTTAGTTTACAAATTTGTTTTTTTCTTAATCGAAACATTTATTTTAAACTAATATGAAAATATTTAAAATTAGAATAAAAATAAAAATTATTGATCGATTAGAATGTTTGATATCCCAATCACCAGCTCTAGAACAGTGAGTGAATTGTGAATTGTGTATCAAAAGATTTTAATATTTTAGTTTACAAACTTGTTTTTTCCTAATCGATACATTTATTTTAAACTACTATGAAAATATTAAAAATTAGAATAAATACAAAAATTACTGATCGATTCAAATGTTTGATATCTCAATCACCAGATCTAGATCAGTGAGTGAATTGCGTAACAAAAGATTTTAATAGTTTAGTTTACAAATTTGTTTTTTTCTAATGGATATATTAATTTTAAACTACTATGAAAATATTAAAAATTAGAATAAATTTAAAAATTATTGATCGATTCGAATGTTTGATATCCCAATCAACAGCTCTAGATCAACGAGTCAAATCTGTATCAAAAGATTTTAATAGTTTAGTTTACAAATTTGTTTTTTTCTAATGGATACATTTAATTTTAACTACTATGAAAATATTAAAAATTAGAATAAAAAAAAAAAATATTGATCGATTCAAATGTTTGAAACCTCAATCACCATTTCTATATCAGTGAGTTAATTGTGGTATCAAAAGATTTGAATAGTTTAGTTTACAAATTTGTTTTTGTCTAATTGATACATTTATTTTAAACTACTATGAAAATATTAAAAATTAGAATAAATATAAAAATTATTGATCAAATCGAATGTTTGATATCCCAATCACCAGCTCTAGATCAGTGAGTGAATTATGTATTAAAAGATTTTTATAGTTTAGTTTACAAATTTGTTTTTTTCTAATGGATACATTTATTTAAGACTACTATGAAAATATTTAAATTAGAATACAAATAAAATATATTGATCGATTCGAATGATTGATATCCCAATCACCAGTTCTAGATCAGTGAGTGAAATGTGTATCAAAAGATTTTAATATTTTAGTTTACAAAATGGTTTTTTTCTAAAGGATACATTTATTTTAAACTACTATGAAAATTTTGAAAATTAGAACTAAAATAAAAATTATTGATCGTTTCGAATGTTTAATATCCCAATCACCAGCTCTAGATCAGAGAAATGCATTATTTTGTGTATCAAAAGATTTTAATATTTTAGTTTACAAATTTGTTTTTTCCTAATCGATACATTTATTTTAAACTACTATGAAAATATTAAAAATTAGAATAAATATAAAAATTACTGATCGATTCAAATGTTTGATATTCCAATCACCAGCTCTAGATCATTGAGTAAATTGCGTATCAAAAAATTTTAATATTTTAGTTTACAAATTGGTTTTTTCTAATGGATACATTTATTTCAAACTACTATGAAAATATTAAAAATTAGAATAAAAATAAAAAAAAATTGATCGAATCAAATGTTTGATACCTCAATCACCAGCTATAGATCAGCGAGTGAATTGTGTATCAAAAGATTTTTATAGTTTACAAATTTGTTTTTTTCTAATGGATACATTTATTTTAAACTACTATGAAAATATTAAAATTAGAATAAAAATAAAAATTATTGATCGATTCAAATGTTTGATACCTCAATCACCAGTTCTAGATCAGCAAGTGAATTGTGTATCAAAAGATTTTAATAGCTTAGTTTACAAATTTGTTTTTTCTAATTGATAAATTTATTTTAAACTACTATGAAAATATTAAAAATTAGATTATTCTTTTTTTAATTTTTAATAAAACGAAATAAGGAATTCAATACTTATACTTTTATATACAAAAATTAAAAATTATTTACAGCAAAGAAGTAAAACTTTCTTTATTGTGATAATAAAATTTGTATTTAAAAAATTTTATTTTACAGTGACAGAATGGTATTCTCACGCAACACTATAAAAATTAGAATAAAAATAAAAATTATGGATCGATTTGAATATTTGATATCTTAATCACCACCTCTAAAACAGTGAGTGAATTGTGTTTAAAAAGATTTTATTAGTTTAGTTTACAAATTTGTTTTTTTCTAATAGATACATTTATTTTAAACTACTATGAAAATATTAAAAATTAGAATAAAAATAAAATTTATTGATCGATTCGAATGTTTGATATCCCAATCACCAGGCCTAGATCAGTCAGTGAATTGCGTTTCAAAAGATTTTAATATTTTAGTTTACACGCCTGTTTTTTCATATTGGATACATTTATTTTAAACTATTATGTAAATATTAAAAAGTTGAATAAAAATCAAAGTTATTGATCGATTTAAATGTTTGATATTTCAATCACCATCTGAAGATCAGTGAGTGAATTGTCTATCAAAAGATTTTAATATTTTAATTTACAAATTTGTCTTTTTCTAATGGAAACAATTATTTTAAAATTCTATGAAAATATCAAAAAGCTAAATAAAAATAAAAAATTTTGATCGATTCGAATGTTTGATATCTTAAGCAAAAGCTCTAAAGCTGTGAAAATTTGGTCTAAAACTTTTTTAATATTTTAGTTTACAAATTTGTTTTTTTCTAATGGATACATTTATTTTAAACTACTATGAAAATATTTAAAATTAAAATAAAAATAAAAATTATTGATCGTTTCGAATGTTTGATATCTCAATCACCAGTTCAAGATCTGTGAGTAAATTGTGTATCAAAAGATTTGATAGTTTAGTTTACAAATTTGTTTTTTTTTAATGGATACATTTATTTTAAACTACTATGAAAATATTAAAAATTAGAATAAAAATAAAAATTATTTATCGATTCGAATGATTGATATCCCAATCACCAGGTCTATACCAGTCAGTGAATTGCGTATCAAAAAATTTTAATATTTTAGTTTGCACGCCAGTTTTTTCATATTGGGTACATTTATTTTAAACTACTATGAACATATTAAAAAGTTGATTAAAAATCATAGTTATTGATCGATTTAAATGTTTGATATTTCAATCACTATCTGTAGATCAGTGAGTATATTGTGTTTCAAAAGATTTTAATATTTTAGTTTACAAATTTGTTTTTGTCTAATGGATACATTTATTTTAAACTACTATGAAAATATTAAAAATTAGAATAAAAATAAAAATTATTTATCGATTCGAATGATTGATATCCCTATCACTAGCCCTAGATCAGTGAGTGAATTGTGTATCAAAAGATTTTAATATTTTAGTTTACAAATTAGATTTTTCCTAATTGATACATTTATTTTAAACTACTATGAAAATATTAAAAATTAGAATAAATTTAAAAATTACTGATCGACTCAAATGTATGATATCCCAATCACCAGCTCTAGATCAGTGAGTGAAATGTGTTTCAAAAGATTTTAATATTTTAGTTTACAAATTTGTTTTTTTCTAATCGATACATTTATTTTAAACTACTATGAAAATATTAAAAATTAGAATAAAAATAAAAATTATTGATCAATTCAAATGTTTGATATCCCAATCACCAGCTCTGGATCAGTGAGTGAATTGTGTTTCAAAAGATTTGATAGTTTAGTTTACAAATTTGTTTTTTTCAAATGGACACATTTATTTTAAACTTCTATGAAAATATTAAAAATTAGAATAAAAATAAAAATTATTGATCTATTCGAATGTTTGATATCCCAATCACCAGGTCTATATCAGTCAGTGAATTGCGTATCAAAAAATTTTAATATTTTAGTTTGCACGCCTGTTTTTTCATATTGGGTTCATTTATTTTAAACTACTATGAACATATTAAAAAGTTGATTAAAAATCAAAGTTATTGATCGATTTAAATGTTTGATATTTCAATCACTATCTGTAGATCAGTGAGTTTATTGTGTTTCAAAAGATTTTAATATTTTAGTTTACAAATTTGTTTTTTTCTAATGGATACATTTATTTTAAACTACTATGAAATTATTAAAAATTAGAAAAAAAATAAAAATAATTGATCGATTCGAATGTTTGATATCCCAATCACCAGCTCTAGATCAGTGAGTGAATTTGTTTGAGTACGTCCAATAGCTGTCAATATGAAATTCACATCATCTAAAATCAAATAATTATCATTAATGAAACCATTTTATGTATATTTATATAATGTTTACCTTATATAGCTTTTCCCATTGTTTACTTGAACTCTTGCATTTGGAAACTAAAATCAATTGAAAACCTTACAAATGTACACAGTCAAATGAAAACCTTACAAATGTACACAGTCAAATGAAAACTTTACAAATGTATAAAACTTACAAACTTTACAAATCTAGTTTAAATCATAAACTATCTAGTGTAAATCAACGTAAGTTAAAATAAATTATAGGATAGACATCTGCCGTAATTAATATGAATTAACCACCATTTTGTAAAACTATTTTGACATGATCAGAATAAAATTTAAGACACAACCAAAAAAACTGTCGAGGAATAAGCATACAAAACAGAGAATTTTATTAACCTATTAAAATATTAAAATATTTTAATAAACCACCAGCCATCTAACTTCGGAACATCCAATAAGGACAAAAGTACATCCGCCTTGTTTTTAAGAAAACGGAGTTAGATTTTACAAGGAAAATCAACCATCAGCATTAGCCGGGTTAATTGCATTGACGCCACAAACCATTGCTGATCAACCAACTCAAACAGAATTGTTTATCAAAAGATTTTAATATTTTAGTTTACAAATTTGTTTTTTCTTAATCGAAACATTTATTTTAAACTAATATGAAAATATTTAAAATTAGAATAAAAATAAAAATTATTGATCGATTAGAATGTTTGATATCACAATCATCAGCTCTAGATAAGTGAGTGAATTGTGAATTGTGTATCAAAATATTTTAATAGTTTAGTTCACAAATTTGTTTTTATCTAATTGATACATTTATGTTAAACTACTATTAAAATATTTAAAATTAGAATAAAAATAAAAATTATTGATCGATTCGAATGTTTGATACCTCAATCACCAGATCTAGACCAGTGAGTGAATTGTGTATCAAATGATATTAATAGTTTAGTTTACAAATTTGTTTTTTCTAATAGAATAATTTATTTTAAACTACTATGAAAATGTTAAAAATTAGAATAAAAATAAAAATTATGGATCGATTTGAACATTTGATATCCCAGTCACCACCTCTAAAACAGTGAGTGAATTGTGTTTAAAAAGATTTTATTAGTTAAGTTTACAAATTTGTTTTTTTCAAATGGAAACATTTATTTTAAACTACTATGAAAATATTAAAAATTAAAATAAAAATAAAAATTATTGATCGTTTCGAATGTTTGATATCTTAATCACCATTTCTAGATCAGTGAGTGAATTGTGTATCAAAAGATTTGAATAGTTTATTTTAGAAATTTGTTTTTTTCTAATGGATAAATTTATTTTAAACTACTATGAAAATATTTAAAATTAGAATAAAAATAAAAATTATTTATCGATTCAAATGTCTGATATCCCAATCACCAGCTCTAGATCAGTGAGTGAATTATGTATTAAAAGATTTTAATATTTTAGTTTACAAATTTGTTTTTTCCTAATCGATATATTTCTTTTATAATCCTACGAAAATATTGAAAATTAGAATAAATATAAAAATTATTTATCGTTTCGAATGTTTGATATCCCAATCACCAGCTCTAGATCAGTAAGTGAATTTTGTATCAAAAAATTTTAATATTTTAGTTTACAAATTTGTTTTTTTCTAATCGACACTGTTATTTTAAACTTCCATGAAAATATTAAAAATTAGAATAAAAATAAAAATTATTGATCGATTCGGATGCTTGATATCCCAATCACCAGCTCTAGAACAGTGAGCAAATTGTGTATCAAAAGATTATAATATTTTAGTTTACAAATTTGTCTTTTTCTAATGGACACATTTATTTTAAACTACTATAAAAATATTAAAAAGTTGAATAAAAATCAAAATTTTTGATCGATTCGAATGTTTGATATCACAATGAAAAGCTCTAAAGCTGTGAATATTTCGTCAAAAAATTTTTGAATATTTTAGTTTACAAATTTGTTTTTTTCTAATGAATACATTTATTTTAAACTACTATGAAAATATTTAAAATTAGAATAAAAATAAAAACTATTGTTCGATTCGAATATTTGATATCCCAGTCACCAGCTCTAGATCAGTGAGTGAATTGTTTATCAAAAGATTTTAATATTTTAGTTCACAAATTTGTTTTTTCTTAATCGATACATTTATTTTAAACAACTATGAAAATATTTAAAATTAGAATAAAAATCAAAGTTATTGATCGATTTAAATGTTTGATATATCAATCACCGTCTGAAGATCAGTGAGTGAATTATATATCAAAAGATTTTAATATTTTAATTAACAAATTTGTCTTTTTCTAATGGATACATTTATTTTTAAATACTATGAAAATATTAAAAATTAGAATAAAAATAAATATAATTGATAAATGCGAATTTCTGATATCCCAATCACCAGCTCTTAATCAGTGAGTGAATTGTGTATCAAAAGATTTGAATAGTTAAGTTTACAAACTTGTTTTTTTCTAATCGATACATTTATTTTAAACTAATATGAAAATATTTAAAATTAGAATAAAAATAAAAATTATTTGTCGATTCGAATGTTTGATATCCCAATCACCAGCTCTAGATCAGTGAGTGAATCGTGTATCAAAAGATTTTAATAGTTTGGTTTACAAATTTATTTTTTCCTAATCGAAACATTTATTTTAAACTGCTATGAAAATATTAAAAATTATAACAAATATAAAAATTAATGATCGATTCGAATGTTTGATATCTCAATCACCAGCTCTATATCAGTGAGTGAATCGTGTTTCAAAAGTTTTTAATAGTTTAGTTTACAAATTTATTGCTTCCTAATGATACATTTATTTTAAACTACTATGAAAATATTAAAAGTTAGAATAAAAATAAAAATTATTGATCGTTTCTGATGTTTGATATCCCAATCACCAGCTCTAAATCAGTGAATGAATTGTGTATCAAAAGGTTTTATTAGTTTAGTTTACAAATTTGTTTTTTTCAAATGGATACATTTATTTTAAACTAATATGAAAATATTAAAATTTAGAATAAAAATAAAAATTATTAATCGTTTCGAATGTTTGATATCCCAATCACCAGCTCTAGATCAGTGGGTGAATTGTGTATCAAAAGATTTTAATATTTTAGTTTAAAAATTTGTTTTTTTCTAATCGTTACATTTATTTTAAACTACTATGAAAATATTAAAAATCAAAATAAAAACAAATATTATTGATTGATTTGAATGTTTTATATCCCAATCACCAGCTCTTGATCAGTGAGTAAATCGTGTATCAAAATATTTTAATAGTTTTGTTTACAAATTTGTTTTTTTCTAATGGATACATTTATTTTAAACAACTATGAAAATATCTAAAATTAGAATAAAAATAAAAATTACTGTTCGATTGGAATGTATGATATCCCAATCACCAGCTCTATATCAGTGAGTGAATTGTGTATCAAAAGTTTTTAATAGTTTAGTTTACAAATTCGTTTTTTCCTAATGATACATTTATTTTAAACTACTATGAAAATATTAAAAGTTAGAATAAAAATAAAAATTATTGATCGTTTCTGATGTTTGACATCCCAATCACCAACTCTATATCAGTGAGTGAATTGTGTATCAAAAGATTTTATTAGTTTAGTTTACAAATTTGTTTTTTTCAAATGGATACATTTATTTTAAACTACCATGAAAATATTAAAAATTATAATAAAAATAAAAATTATTAATCGTTTCGAATGTTTGATATCCTAATCACCAGCTCTATATCAGTGAATGAATTGTGTACCAAAAGTTTTTAATAGTTTAGTTTAAAAATTTGTTTTTTCCCAATGATACATTTATTTTAAACTATTATGAAAATATTAAAAATTAGAATAAAAATAAAAATTATTGATCAATGCTAATGTTTGACATCCCTATCACCAGCTCTAAAACAGTGAATTAGTTGTGTATCAAAAGATTTTAATAGTTTAGTTTACAAATTTGTTTTTTTTTTCTAATATATACATTTATTTTAAACTATTATGAAAATATTAAATATTATAATAAAAATAAAAATTATTGATTGATTCGAATGTTTGACATCCCAGTTACCAGCTCTTGATCAGTGAGTGAATTGTGTATCAGAAGATTTTAATAGTTAAGATACATTTATTTTAATTTACTATGAAAATAATAATAATTGGAATAAAAATAAAAATTATTGATCAATGCGAATGTTTGATATCCCAATCACCAGCTCTAGATCAGTGAGTGAATTGTGTATCAAAAGATTTGAATAGTTTAGTTTACAAATTTGTTTTTTTCTAATCGATACATTTATTTTAAACTACTATGAAAATATTAAAAATTAGAATAAAAATAAAAAAAATTGGTCAATGCGAATGTTTGGTATCTCAATCACCAGCGGTAGATCAGTGAGTGAATTATGTATTAAAAGATTTTATTAATTTAGTTAACAAATTTGTTTTTTTCTAATCAATACATTTATTTTAAACTTCTATGAATATATTAAAAATTATTGTCCAGAAACATTCACATCCTAAAATAAAAGCTGTATAGGTCGCTAGTCCGGCATAATTATCATTATTATTAGTCAAAGAAACTTCTATTTTATATAATTATTATTAAGTATATGTACTCACAGTTTATATTTGGCGTAATGACATTGCATTATTATTGTTTTGTATGCAAATGTCAATTTCAGTTAGATTACTATGTTTATTTTATTTCACAACCAATACGCACAAAATAAATAACATTTAATGTAGGTGGAGCGTTATGCGTATAATCTAATTAGATTCCAATCAGATTTATGTATAGGTGACTGATTGGAATGCATTTGCATTGTTGTTGCATAATATTACAGTACTATAAAAAATGTTAAAATCATAAATTTCTTCTAGAATTATTATTGTTAAAACAGTAGCCGACTAGTGAACAGCACTTAGTTTGAATATAAATAAATAGTCATAAAAGTGTTAAATTGATCACGACGAGTTGTTTCATTTTAAATCGTGTCCGTTTGGAAAATTAAATTAATCCAATCAAATTTGAATTAATTACACCATCTGGAGCAACACTGCATATTACAAATTACATTTGTACAAATGGTCCTTCGAGCCGGATACTAGACGTGTAGCAACCACATTTTTGTAAAAATCATAAACCAGCAAGACGCAGCAACGTTCCAGAACATAGAAGTCACAGCACGTGTAACTGAACACAGATAAGTACAAGCCATATTTTATAAACACCATAGTTTACTTTTTAATTGCTAGTAAAATTGTGTGCAAAAGTTCGGAAATTATCAAGCCACAAATTAAAACGGCTTCTTATTGCTCATCTCCACTTTAAAAATTCGCTTTATACGGTGCATGAACAATACAAGTGAATTAAGTGAATCTAGTTTAAATTAGTGCAAGTGATATAATTTTATTAGAACAGTTCGAGGCTATAATGGAATCATTGAAAAAACAACGTGCGTCGTACAAATTAGCGTTAGCCAGACTTGCTAAATTTGCAAAGAAATTAACGGTCAATTCTCCCGAAACCATAGATGAATTACGATTAAAGGCAAGCCGAGCTCATGAGTTGATCACAAAGTTTGGACAAGTCGAAGCAGAAATTTTTGCAACCAATCATGAAGAAGAGTCTCGATTAATGGAAGCCGAAGATCAGTATTCCGCTGCAGTGGCGAAGCTTAACGAAAGCATACGTTTACGAGGGGTTCATGACACAACAGTGAGGGCAGACAACTCCATGAATGCAACCGTCGGAAGTGCTGTTCCAGCCATTAAACTCGCAAAACTCCAGATTCCTCATTTTTCCGGAGACTACACAGAGTGGCAGAGTTTTTTCGATATATTTTCATCCAGCATTCATGAAAACGAAACAATTCCAGCCGTGCAGAAGTTCCAATATTTGGTCGGCCTGCTTAAAGGAGATGCCTATTCATTCGTCAAGCATTTTAAAATTACCGAAGCGAATTACTGCGAGGCGTTACAAAAATTAACGCAAAGGTATAATCGAAAGCGTCATACCATAAACGTTTTTATCCGAAAATTTATCGAGCAACCCAACGTAACTGCGGCTAGTTCAGATGGCATTAGAAAACTCTTAGACACATCCGACGAGGTGGTTCGTGGCCTGAGAGCATTGAGCGAACAGGCTGAGTGCAGAGATCCGTGGCTGATATATCTAATATTGCAAAAACTCGACGGTGAAACTAGAAGTCTGTGGGCCCAAAAGACAACAGAAGACGAATACCCGACAGTAAAAATGCTGTTCGATTTTCTCGGCAAAAGAATCGATGCTCTTGAGACTTTGAGGTGTGATCAAATACGACCAGTGAAACCAACCACACAACCTCATCAAAAAGGAGCTTTCACGACAATAACGAATTCGACGTACATCGCCTGCAACATAAGCGATCACAAGCTAATCGATTGCGATAAATTTAAAGGAATCTCCGTAGAAGAGCGCAAGAGCGTATTGGGAAAGCACAAAAGATGCTTTAACTGCTTTAACTCAAACCATATCGTGTACGATTGCAGAGCCAGAGGTAAGTGCCGACGATGTACGCGCAAACATCATTCTCTACTTCACAGTGATGAGAATCTGCCGGCTAAAGCCAATGCAGCAGCAGTTTGTGAACCGGTCTCCAATGTTACGGAATCAACATCGTACTGTACTTTGTACAATTATCAAGCGCAAGCAGACAAATCGAATGAAATAGCTATTCTACCGACCGCTATAATAAATGCCATCGACAGCAACGGTATACGCAGACCTTGCAGGGCGCTACTAGATACTGCTTCTCAAGCTTCGTTTGTAACTGAAGCTTTTGTACAAAAATTGGGCTTACCACGTACTAATGGAAGGACGCTCATAACAGGAATTGGGCAATCGGGTGCGGGTAAATCACATGGAGTGACCCAAATTAATTTTACATCACGTTTCTGCGATAAACCAATGGCATTGATAAAAGTATATATCATTTCCAAAATAATATCGTCGCTGCCAGCTAATCAAGTAAATATCAGTCAATTAAATACGTTGGAGGGGATTGAATTAGCAGATCCATATTTTCATAAACCCGCGATAATCGACATTTTGCTAGGGGCTGATATCATTTTTGACATTTGGGATGATGGCCGAAAGAAAATTGGTACTAGCAATCTTATGGCCCAGAATACTAAATTAGGGTGGGTAATTGGCGGTATACATCGAGATACTTCTGCAGCAGAGTCAATTAAATCGTTCACCACAGTAATGAACATCGACGAAACGCTTCGTAGATTTTGGGAAATCGAGGAGGTGGCAGAAACAAAACCTAGATATACGGAAGAGGAAGAAATCTGTGAACAATGGTTCCAAACTACGACATCTAGGACAAGAGAAGGCCGATTTATTACCAAGCTTCCTTTCAAGGAAAACAAGAAGGAAATAAGTCAGACCTATCAAATAGCGCGATCTAAGTTAATAGCCATGGAGAGGAGATTTCGGGCAGATGCAGAATTACAAACGCTTTACACAAATTTTATGAAAAAGTACCAGGATCTGGGTCACATGACCGAGTTCGACATAAATCCAGCAGATCTGCAAAAAATGTATATTCTACCCCACCATGGAGTAAAAAAAGAGAGTAGCCTCACTACTAAATTAAGGGTTGTATTCGACGCCTCTGCAAAATGCCATGGTAAATCTTCCCTAAACGAAAAACTGATGATCGGTCCTTCTATTCAATCTAGTTTATTCGAAATTTTGTTACGTTTTCGGCAGCATCGATACGTACTTGTCGGCGATATCGAAAAAATGTATCACCAGGTGGGTATTCATAAAGATGATACCAGGCACCAAATAATATTATGGCGAGATGAGCAACAACGCATCAAACCTTACACTCTAAATACAGTTACGTACGGTACAGCTTCGGCGTCATTTATGGCCACCAGATGTTTGATGGAGCTGACTCGTCCGAGTTCAAATGAATCAGCAGAAACATCCCGTGCCATCGAAAAGGACATTTATGTTGATGATTTGATGACTGGTGCGACTACTTTACCACAACTGCAAGAATTAAAGGGCAATATTATTCGTATTTTAAGCTCTGGAGGATTTAACCTCCGAAAAATATCCTCAAACCACAGGTTAATCCGAGAAGAAATCCATCAACATGAGACCGATAACATAAAGCAGCTATCGAACCACGAAGAGTCCATTAAATTATTGGGGATAGCATGGGATTCTACGACCGACAAATTTATTTTCGAAGTCGATATTAATCCGCTCAAAGTCCACACGAAAAGAACTTTGTTATCCGAGGCAAGCAGGATTTTTGATCCTCTAGGATTAATATCTCCCGTTACGATTCGGATCAAGATATTATTCCAGAAGCTGTGGTTGCAAAGGTTAGAGTGAGATGATGAATTGCCAAGCGATACAAAATCAGAATGGATCAAAATTAGAAACGATTTAAGCGGAATGTCGAAAATCGAAGTTCAAAGGTGGATAGCCACCACAAAGACAGTCAGTATCCATGGATTTTGTGATGTCAGCAAGTGGGCCTACGCAGCTGGCATTTACGCAAGAACTGAAACCGACAAAGGGGTTGAAACTCACTTGGTTTGTTCAAAATCCAAGGTAGCCCCACTAAAACAAATTAGCTTGCCCAGATTGGAGTTAATGGGAGCAGTATTGTTAAGCCGAATAACGAAACAGATTGTAGGCATGCTGAATTTGGAAATATCTTCCGTCACACTATGGACAGATTCGAGAATAGTACTCGATTGGCTATCAAGCCAGCCACGACGATGGACGACATTTGTTGCCAACCGTACGTCCGAGATCATAGATGAACATAACAGAAGCGTTTGGAGACATGTTCCTTCGAAGCATAATCCTGCAGATTATGCAACTCGCGGTAAAACTTATCACGATATTTCAACAAACGAATTTTGGTGGAAGGGACCAGAATGGTTATGTCAAGGTGCAGAGAACTGGCCAAACCAACCGGTCATTCCAACAACTACCGAAGAGCGTAAGACTACACTGCTGGTCCACAGTGTTGCAACCGTTAAAGAGAACTGCAAATCAGATATTGTACACGATCTGATAAATAGATTTTCCAATTTTTTTAAATTACAAAAAACATTAGCTTATATTTACCGTTTTTTTAATAATTTTAGAGCATCTAAATTTAAAGCAATTCGACGAATCGGAGCATTGACGATATCAGAGATTCAGTTGGCCAACCAAATCCTATTCCGAAGGGTACAGATGTCAGATTTCCCAGGAGAATATAATGCGTTATTGAATGGTAAGCCAATGCCAAATCGAAGCAAAATGAGACCATTGAATCCGTTTCATGATGATGCCCAAGTCATACGAGTTGGGAGAAGGTTGGATAATTCGGCATTACCATACAACGCAAGGCATCTGGTAATTTTGTCCAGCAAAAATCTTTTATCAACATTAATAACTTACCATATCCATAACGAGAATAACCATCCTGGCGTAAATTTATTAATGAGTCTGGTCCGGCAAAATTATTGGGTCATTAGAGGTAAAGATGTTGCAAAAAAGGTATTCCGGCAGTGCATCAAATGTGCAATACAACAACCAAAGATGAGCCAGCAAATAATGGGGCAATTACCCCATGATCGAGTTCAGCCTACCTTTCCATTCGCGGCAGTAGGAGTAGATTTCTGCGGTCACTTTAAATTCACGCAGTTCGAAGACGTGGAGCAATTCCCAGCAAAGCTTACCTATGTGTGTTCGTTTGCTTTACCACCCACGCATTACACATAGAAGTATGTATGAATTTAACGTCTGATTCATTCATAGGGGCACTCAAGCGATTCGTAGCTCGACGCGGTTTATGTCATACAATTTATTGTGACAACGGATCAAACTTCGTCGGAGCAAAAAATAACCTGAAAGCAATTTACGATATTATAAGTCAACACTCGAAAGAAATATCCGACCATCTGCTGAAAAACAATATTGAATTCCGTTTCATACCACCAGCAGCTCCGCATCAATGTGGTTTATGGGAGAGCGCTGTAAAATCCGCCAAATATTAATCATTTGTAAAATTTATAAAAATTATTTATCGATTTTAATGTTTAATATACCAATCACCAGCTCAAGGTCAGTTAGTGAGTTGCATGTCAAAAGATTTTATTTTTAAGTTTTCAAACTTGTTTTTTCCTAATGGAAACATTTATTTTAAACTACTAAGGATAAATTAAAAAGTTGAATAAAAACCAAATTATTGATCGATTCGAATGTTTGATATTTCAATCACCAGCTGTAGATAAGTAAGTGAATTGTGTACCAAAAGATTTTAAAAGTTTAGTTTACAAATTTGTTTTTTACTAATGGATACATTTATTTTAAACTACTATGATAATATTAAAAATTAAAATCAAAATCAAAATTTTAGATCGATTCGAATGTTTGATACCTCAATCAAAAGCTCTAATGCTGTGTGTGAATTTCGTCCACAAAAATTGAAATATTTTGGTTTACAAATTTGTGTTTTTCTAATTGATACATTTATTTTAAACTACTATGAAAATATTAAAAATTAGAATAAAAAAAAATATTATTGATCAATGCAAATGTTTGATATCCCAATCACCAGCTCTAGATCAGTGAGTGAATTGTGTATAAGAAGATTTGAATAGTTTAGTTCACAAATTTGTTTGTTCTAATAGATACTAATGGAATAAAAATAAAAATTATTAATCGATTCGAATGTTTGATATCCCAATCATCAGCTCTAGTTCAATGAGTGAATTGTGTATCAAAAGATTTAAAAAGTTTAGTTTACAAATTGTTTTTTTCTAATGGATACATTTATTTTAAACTACTGTGAAAATATTAAAAACTAAAATAAAAATAAAAATTATTGTTCGATTCAAATGTTTGATATCCCAATCACCAAGCCTAGATCAGTCAGTGAATTGAGTATCAAAAGATTTTTATATTTTAGTTTATAAACTTTTTTTTTTCTAATGGAAACATTTATTTTAAACTGCTATGAACATATTAAAACGTTGAATAAAAATCAAAATTATTTATCGATTCAAATGTTTGATATTTCAATCACCAGCTCTAGATCAGTGAGTAAATTGTGTATCAAAAGATTTTACTAGTTTAGATTAAAAATTTGTTTTTTTCTAATGAATAAATTTATTTTAAACTACTATGAAAATATTAAAAATTAGGCTAAAAATTAAAATTATTTATCGATTCGAATGTTTGATATCCCAATCACCAACTCTAGATCGGCGAGTGAATTGTGTATCAAAAGATTTTAATATTTTAGTTTACAAATTTGTTTTTTCCTAATCGATACATTTATTTTAAACTACTATGAAAAAGTTAAAAAGAGAATAAATATAAAAATTAATGATCGATTCCAATGTTTGATATCCCAATCACCAGCTCTAGATCACTGAGTGAATTGAGTATCAAAAGATTTTAATAGTTTAGTTTACAAATTTGTTTTTTTTTTCTAATGGATACATTTGTTTTAAATTACTATGAAAATATTAAATATTAGAATAAAAATAAAAATTATTGATCTATTCGAAAGTTTGATATCCCAATCACCAGATCTAGATCAGTGAGTGAATTGTGTATCAAAAGATTTTAATAGTTTAGTTCACAAATTTTTTTTTGTCTAATTGATACATTTATTTTAAACTTCTATGAAAATAATTAAAATTAGAATAAAAATAAAAATTATTGATCTATTCGAATGTTTGATATCACAATCACCAGCTCTAGATCAGTAAGTGAATTGTGTATCAAAAGATTTTAATAGTTTAGTTTACAAATTTGTTTTTTTCTAATGGATACATTTATTTTAAACTACTATGAAAATATTAAAAATTAGATTAAAAATAAATGTTATTGATCAATGCGAATGTTTGATATCTTACTGATCCAGCTCTATATCAGTGAGTGAAATATGTATCAAAAGATTGGAATAGTTTAGTTTACAAATTTGTTTTTTTCTAATCGATACATTTATTTTAAACTGTTATGAATATATTAAAAATTAGAAAAAATATTAAAATTAATGATCGATTCGAATGTTTGATATACCATTCACCAACTATAGATCACTGAGTGAATTGTGTATCAAAAGATTTTAATATTTTAGTTTACAAATTTTTTTTTCCTAATCGAAACATTTATTTAAAACTACTATGAAAATATTAATAATTAGAATTAAAATAAAAATTATTTATCGATTCGAATGTTTGATATCCCAATCACCACCTCTAGATCAGTGAGAAAATTGTGCATAAAAAGATTTTAATAGTTTAGTTTACAAATTTGTTTTTTTCTAATGGATACATTTATTTTAAAATACTATGAAAATATTAAAAATTAGAATAAAAATAAATTTTATTGATCAATGCAAATTTTTGATATCCCAATCACCAGCTCTAGATCAGTGAGTGAATTGTGTATCAAAAGATTTGAATAGTTTAGTTTACAAATTTGTTTTTTTCTAATCGATACATTTATTTTAAACTACTATGAAAATATTAAAAATTAGAATAAAAATAAAAATTATTTGTCGATTCGAATGTTTGATATGCCAATCACCAGCTCTATATCAGTGAGTAAATCGTGTTTCAAAAGTTTTTAATAGTTTAGTTTACAAATTCGTTTTTTCCTACTGATACATTTATTTTAAACTACTATGAAAATATTAAAAGTTAGAATAAAAATAAAAATTATTAATCGTTTCTGATGTTTGACATCCCAATCACCAACTCTCTATCCATGAGTGAATTGTGTATCAAAAGATTTTATTAGTTTAGTTTACAAATTTGTTTTTTTCAAATGGATACATTTATTTTAAACTACTATGAAAATATTAAAAATTATGATAAAAATAAAAATTATTAATCGTTTCGAATGTTTTATATCCCAATCACCAGCTCTAGATCAGTGGGTGAATTGTGTATCCAAAGATTTTAATATTTTAGTTTACAAATTTGTTTTTTTCTAATGGATGCATTTATTTTAAACTACTATGAAAATAATAAAAATTAGAATAAAAATAAAAATTATTGATCAATGCTAATGTTTGATATCCCAATCACCACCTCTAGATCAGTGAGTGAATTGTGTATCAAAAGATTTGAATAGTTTAGTTTACAAATTTGTTTTTTTCTAATCGATACATTTATTTTAAACTACTATGACAATATTAAAAATTAGAATAAAAATAAAAATTATTTATCGATTCGAATGTTTGATATCCCAATTACCAGCTCTAGATCAGTAAGTGAATTGTGTATCAAAAGATTTTAATAGTTTAGTTTACAAATTTGTTTTATTCTAATCGATACATTTATTTTAAACAACTATAAAAATATTAAATAGTTGAATAAAAACAAAAATTATTGATTGATTTAAATGTATTATATCCCAATCACCAGCTCTTGATCAGTGAGTGAATCGTTAATCAAAATATTTTAATAGTTTTGTTTACAAATTTGTTTTTTTTAATGGATACATTTATTTTAAACAACTATGAAAATATCTAAAATTAGAATAAAAATAAAAATTACTGTTTGATTTAAATGTTTGATATCCCAATCACTAGCTCTATATCAGTGAATAAATTGTGTACCAAAAGTTTTTAATAGTTTAGTTTAAAAATTTGTTTTTTCCTAATGATACATTTATTTTAAACTACTATGAAAATATTAAAAATTAGAATAAAAATAAAAATTATTGATCGTTTCTAATGTTTGACATCCCAATCACCAGCTCTAAAACAGTGAATTAATTGTGTATCAAAAGATTTTAATAGTTTAGTTTACAAATTTGTTTTTTTTTTCTAATATATACATTTATATTAAACTATTATGAAAATATTTAATATTATAATAAAAATAAAAATTATTGATTGATTCGAATGTTTGACATCCCAGTTACCAGCTCTTGATCAGTGAGTGAATTGTGTATCAAAAGATTTTAATAGTTTAGTTTACAAATTTAGTTTTTCCTAATCGAAACATTTATTTTAAACTGCTATGAAAATATTAAAAATTAAAATAAATATAAAAATTATTGATCGATCCGAATGTTTGATATCCCAATCACCAGCTTTAGATCACTGAGTAAATTGTGTATCAAAAGATTATAATATTTTAGTTTACAAACTGGTTTTTTCCAAATGGCTACATTTATTTTAAACTACTATGAAAATATTAAAAATTAGAATAAAAATAAAAATTATTGATCAAATCGAATGTTTAGTATCCCAATAACCAGCGCTAGATCAGTGAGTGAATTATGTATTAAAAGTCAATTACGTATTATTAATTTAGTTAACAAATTTGTTTTTTTCTAATCAATACATTTATTTTAAACTTCTATGAATATATTAAAAATTATAATAAAAATAAAAATTATTGATCGATTTTAATGTTTAATATACCAATCACCAGCTCAAGGTCAGTTAGTGAGTTGCATGTCAAAAGATTTTATTTTTAAGTTTTCAAACTTGTTTTTTCCTAATGGAAACATTTATTTTAAACTACTAAGAACAAATTAAAAAGTTGAATAAAAACCAAATTATTGATCGATTCGAATGTTTGATATTTCAATCACCAGCTGTAGATAAGTAAGTGAATTGTGTACCAAAAGATTTTAAAAGTTTAGTTTACAAATTTGTTTTTTTCTAATGGATACATTTATTTTAAACTACTATGAAAATATTAAAAATTAAAATCAAAATCAAAATTTTAGATCGATTCGAATGTTTGATACCTCAATCAAAAGCTCTAACGCTGTGTGTGAATTTCGTCCACAAAAATTTAAATATTTTGGTTTACAAATTTGTGTTTTTCTAATTGATACATTTATTTTAAACTACTATGAAAATATTAAAAATTAGAATAAAAAAAAATATTATTGATCAATGCGAATGTTTGATATCCCAATTACCAGCTCTAGATCAGTGAGTGAATTGTAAATAAGAAGATTTGAATAGTTTAGTTCACAAATTTGTTTGTTCTAATGGATACATTTATTTTGAACTACTTTAAAAATATTTAAAATTAGAACAAAAATAAAAATTATTAATCGATTCGAATGTTTGATATCCCAATCATCAGCTCTAGTTCAATGAGTGAATTGTGTATCAAAAGATTTAAAAAGTATAGTTTACAAATTTGTTTTTTTCTAATGGATACATTTATTTTGAACTACAATTAAAATATTATAAATTAGAATAAAAATAAATATTATTAATCAATGCGAATGTTTTATATCATTTATTTAAACTCCTATGAAAAAATTAAAGAATAGAATTAAAATAAAAATTATTGATCGATTTGAATCTCTAAAACAGTGAGTGGATTGTTTATCAAAAGATTTTAAAAGTTTAGTTTACAAATTTATTTTTTTCTAATGGATACATTTATTTTAAACTACTATGAAAATATTAAAAATTAGAATACAAATAAATGTTATTGATCAATGCGAATGTTTGATATCCCAATCACCAGCTCTATATCAGTGAGTGAAATATGTTTCAAAAGATTTGAATAGTTTAGTTTACAAATTTGTTTTTTTCCAATGGATACAGTTATTTTAAACTACTATGAAAATATTAAAAATTAGAATAAAAATAAAAATTATTGATCGATTCGAATGTTTGATATCCCAATCACCAGCTCTAGTTCAATGAGTGAATTGTGTATCAAAAGATTTTAATAGTTTAGTTTACAAATTTGTTTTTTTCTGATGGATACATTTATTTTAAACTACTGTGAATATATTAAAAATTAAAATAAAAATAAAAATTATTGTTCGATTCAAATGTTTGATATCTCAATCACCAGGCCTAGATCAGTAAGTGAATTGTGTATCAAAAGATTTTAATATTTTAGTTTACAAATTTGTTTTTTCCTAATCGATACATTCCATTTATAATCCTATGAAAATATTAAAAATTAGAATAAATATAAAATTTACAGATCGATTCAAATGTTTGATATCCCAATCACCAGCTCTAGATCAGTGAGTGAATTGTGTATCAAAAGATTTTAATATTTAAGTTTACAAATTTGTTTTTCCTAATGGATACATTTATTTTAAACTACTATGAAAATATTAAAAATTAGAATGAAAACAAAAATTATTGATCGATTCGAATGTTTGATATCTCAATCACCAGATCTAGATCAGTAAGTCAAATGTGTATCAAAAGATTTTAATATTTTAGTTTACAAATTTTTTTTTTCCTAATAGATACATTTATTTTAATCTACTACGAAAATATTTAAAATTAGAATAAAAATAAAAATTATTTATTGATTCGAATGTTTGGTATCCCAATCACCAGGTCTAGTACAGAACGTATTAAAAAGTTGAATAAAAATCAAAGTTATTGATCGATTTAATTGTTTGATATTTCAATCACCAGCTGTAGATAAGTAAGTGAATTGTTTAACAAAAGATTTTAATAGTGTAGTTTACTACTTTGTTTTTTTCTAATGGATACATTTATTAGTTTCATATAAAAATATTAAAAAGTTGAATAAAAATCAAAATTTTTGATCGATTCGAATGTTTGATATCTCAATCAGGACATCGATTCTGTACCAAAAAACGTGAGTGCGAGTAAAATAACCGGAAATATATAGTATTTGTTAATGTTTATGTATAGGTGCACCTGCGCATTTTTATTTAGATATTTTTTTTTTTATATATTGACATTTGTAATTTGTATGCGCCATTTTACTTGTGTGTTTACGTTTTTCTATTTTGGTGATCTTTAATTTTGCGTTTTTAAATATTTTTGTTAAAAGTTTTGTGAGTTTTAATTCCGTTTTTATATTATGATCGTAAAGTCAAAACTCGAAGATACAACGAGTATTTAAGGGACACTATGGATCCGTTTAACATTTCCGATCGATGGTAAGTTAAACATTAATTAGTGTTGACTCATATTTAAATTATTATTAGTGTTTACTTGTAGTATGTGTATTGACAGAACATTTTTAATTAATTTTCAGTTTTATTGACAATTATCGTATTCCAAAAAGTTTGGCCATACAATTAATTGAAGAAATTAAACCTTTTATAGAAGACAGTGACAATGAGAACCCAAATAAAATACCTCTGTTTCTGCAAGTTTTAGCAACGCTAAACTTTTTTGCAAGTGGTAGTCACCCCACTCGTCGCTGGAGAAGCATAATGCTGGTCAGTGAAACGACTGGGATAAAACCGATAAAAACATATGTGAAATTTCCCAAAACACTTGCCGTAGTCAATAAAAAAAAAAAAAAAGAATTTTTTGATAAATTTGGTGTACCAGGAATAGTGGGTCTAATTGATTGCACACATATTGCAATCGCAAATTTAGATAAAAAGGTCGAGTACGCATACGTGAATCGGAAATATTTCCATTCTATCAACACCCAAGCAGTAATGATATCTAAAAAAATATAATTTATTATAAGATACTAATAATAACTTCTATTTACAGGTATGTGATTCAAAAATGGAGATCATGACAGTTAATAGGCGATACTGTGGTTCAACTCACGATCCACATATTTGGGATGGCAGTAAGGCTTTAACTGCAATGCAGAGGCTGAATTCAAGGGACAACCATACTTGGTTACTTGGTAACAATTAATTTAAATACTTTGGGTCCATTCGAAACGAATACTAATCTTAAACTTATTTGTTTAGGCTTTCTTATTGTATTCTCAATTGACTATAATAAGTAAGTCTACCCAAATAAGTTTAAACTAAGTATTAGTTTCAAATAAAATCTTTAATATAAATTACAAAAACATTATTATCAATACATTATTCGTATCTTCTACAGGTGATACATGATGGTTCCATTTCGAAATGCATCTACCGATGCACAGCAAAAATTTAATAAAATACATTGCAAAATACGAAGTGGCATCGAACGGTGTTTCGGATTATTAAAATCCAGGTTCCGGTGTCTCAAAAGATCTTCCGGTCATCTGCATTACACTCACAAGAGGGCGTCGAATATAATTTATTCCTGTGTGGTATTGCACAATTTATTAATTAAAAATAACTACCCCATAAAGATAACTGACGATGAACCGGATGAAGTTGTTCCAATGTCTTTTGCAGAGGAGGTAGGAACTTCTGGGGTTCACAATCGAGAATTTTTGGACCTAAGTGTTTTTATTTTTTATAGTGGTCCGTTTGTTAAAATAGTCTTAATATCTTCTAGTAAATTTACGCTTCGCTTCAATAAATCTACAGCTTCTTGTTGCAATTCGAGTGTCCGGACTACTGACGTGATTGCCATGCCATCCTGTATAAACAAATAAAAGTTAAAACTATTACCGTACAAAACTTATATTGCACTTACACTTCTCGGGTCGTTGGTACTATAACGCGGTGTTCGAGGTGGTAAAATTTGAGACACTCTCTCCCTTTGACGCCTAGAACGATGCACATGTTCGGTTTGCCGCCGAGATGTTTCTGCTTGTGGCAGTGAAGATTCTCGAGCTTCTGATTGTGGTGTAGCCACTGGTGCTCTTGTTGAAGACTCATCAGCCAATGGGTGCAATATTTCTGTGGCCAATGATTGTGATGGAGCCACTGGTGTTCTAGTTGAGGACTCATCAGCCAATGGCTGTAATGTTTGGGTAGCCAATGATTGAGTTGTTCCTAAATCAGAGGCTACTGATAAAGTTGATGAATTAAGAAATGATGATTGTGGTGATAGCAACGGAGAAAACAGCACATGTAATGGTTGTAGAATTTGTAATAATGATGAATTTGCTGGTGGTGAGATTGGGGTGTGAGATTGTTGGAGATTATCTGATAAGGGTGGTTTAATTTCATTTGGATTGCCTGATTCCTAAAAATAAAAACAAAATATATAATATATATAATAAAATATAATATGTATATATATATATATATATATATATATATATATATATATATATATATATATATATATATATATATATATATATATATATATATATATATATATATATATATATATATATTATGTAATATAATTGGTACTTACAAATCCTTTTTCATCAATATCAGCATCACCGTCCAGAACTTCGATGCCATATATCTCTAAAATTTGGCGTTCTTCGGCAGTTAGCTCATGGCGATCATCCAATTCACCACCTCCCGTCATATTAAGCTGAACCCGTTGCCTGGTCAGTTTTTTTGCTTCGGTTTTTAAATCTCGCCATACCTGAAATATTAATAATTATTGAAATATATAAATAATCATCATTAACATTTATCCTTACCTTTTTTCATTGATCTACTGATCTGCGTTGGTTTGTTGGGAAAAGCGCATTCAATTCTATAGAAACTACCCGCCACAACTGACACTTCCGTTGGTTGCCATTTACTGCACCAAAACCAAATAAAATTTGGAAATTTTCTTTCACAAAATCAATAAGCAGCCTCTTCTGGTCTATAGTTATCCGTATCTGTAATTAAAATTATAGGAATATAAGACTATAGAAAATTAAACGGTTTATTTAAAAATAAAAGATTTTAAATTTAAAAATGTTTAATAGTTTTTTTTGTTGGTTCAATGTCTAAAGATCATGTTTTCCGATCAAAGTATGTACATAGTAACAACCATTGCCACAAGATGATTAGACAATTTATCTAATTATAGCGTAAAAATGATATAACATCAATTAATAAAAGTTTTAATACAGATTTTTAAGTTCTTATACAAATAGTTTTGTTCTGAAGAAAATTAAACGTGCGTTTCATATTAAAAGTTGTGTTTGTTTCATTTCAAAATAATATGAAATGCGCGTTTAATTTTCTTCAGAACATAACTACTTGTGTAAGAACTTAAAAATCTGTATTAAAACTTTAATTTTTTGATGTTATATCATTTGTACGCTATAACTAGATAAATTGTATATCTAATTAGTACAAACATGCAAATCAAAATGTCACGGTAAATAACAAGAAAATGTAATCTAAAATTTAGTTTTTAAACAAACCATTTTCAATCAAATAAAAACGTTAATTTTTTCAAAAATAAATTAAAACACTAAATAAACTATTCACTCTATATCACAATTTTACTCTATTATTATTTTTAAAAATAACACTTAAACTAAATTTAAATCACTAAATACTTTTGGTACCACTTTTAAATTTTTATTAATAAAGTTTTATTAATCACAACACTTTAGTTAATTATATAAATTATTTTAAAATCACAAACGTTTAATTCAAATACAACAATATGGCGACAAACTCATCATCAAAATAGCAAGTGAGAAAAATAAAATATGACGAATTGCAAGAGTGTACAAAAATAAATGAACCGAATCAATCATTTTTGAACCGCTTCATCAATTTTTAGGTGTTTACCTCTGAAAAAAAAGTGCGAGTTGTCGTATACTATGACAAACATTTTTTTAATACTATCATATATATGTATATTATACTCTATATACGTATACGAAAACTCACGTTTTTTACTCGCATAATGCGAAAAATTTGGTACAGAATCGACGTCCAGATGCTCTAAAGTTGTGTGTGAATTTCGTTGAAAAATTTTTTAATATTTGAGTTTACAAATTTGTATTTATCTAATGGATACATTTATTTTGAACTACTATGAAAATATTTAAAATTAGAATAAAAATAAAAATTACTGATCGATTCGAATGTTTGACATCCCAATCACCAGCTTTAGATCAGTGAGTGAATTTCTTCTAAAAAAATTTTAATATTTTAGTTTACAAATTTGTTTTTTTTCCTAATCGATACATTTATTTTAAACTACTATGAAAATATTAAAAATTAGAATTAAAATAAAAATTATTGATCGATTCAAATGTTTGATATCCCAATCACCAGCTCTAGATCAGTGAGTAAATTGCGTATCAAAAGATTTTAATATTTTGTTTACATATTTGTTTTTTTCTAATGGATACATTTATTTTAAACAACTGTGAAAATATTAAAAAATTAGAATAAAAATAAAAATAATTGATTGATTCGAATGTTTGATAACCCAATCACCAGCTCTAGATCAGCGATTCAAATGTGTATCAAAAGATCTTAATAGTTTAGTTTACAAATTTGTTTTTTTCTAATGGATACATTTATTTTAAACTACTATGAAAATAATAAAAATTAGAATAAAAATCAAAATTATTGATCGATTCAAATGTTTGATACCTCAATCACCAGCTCTAGATCAGTGAGTGAATTGTGTATTAAAAGATTTTAATAGCTTAGTTTACAAATTTGTTTTTTCTAATTGATAAATTTATTTTAAACTACTATGAAAATATTAAAAATTAGATTATTCGTTTTTTAATTTTAACAAAACGAAATAAGGAATTCAATACTTCTAGTTTTATATACAAAAATTAAAAATTATTTACAGCAAAGAAGTTAAACTTTCTTTAATGTGATAATAAAAAATTTTTATATACAAAATTTTATTTTACAGATACAGAATGGTATTCTCACGCAATAATATAAAAATTAGAATAAAAATAAAAATTATGGATCGATTTGAATATTAGATATCCAAATCACCACCTCTAAAACAGTGAATGAATTGTGTTTAAAAAGATTTTAATATTTTAGTTTACAAATTTGTTTTTTTCTAATGGACACATTTATTTTAAACTTCTATGAAAATATTAAAAATTAGAATAAAAATAAAAATTATTGATCGATTCGAATGTTTGATATCGCAATAACCAGGTCTAGATCAGCCAGTGAATTGCGTATCAAAAGATTTTAATATTTTAGTTTACACGCTTGTTTTTTCATATTGGATACATTTATTTTAAACTACTATGACCATATTAAAAAGTTGAATAAAAATCAAAGTTATTGATAGATTCAAATGTTTGATATTTCAATCACCATCTGTAGATAAGCAAGTGAATTGTGTATCAAAAGATTTTAATAGTTTAGTTTACAAATTGGTCCTTTTCTAATGGATACATTTATTTTAAACTACTATGAAAATATTAAAAAGTTGAATAAAAATAAAATTTTTTGATCGATTCGAATGTTTGATATCTCAATCAGATGCTCTAAAGTTGTGTGTGAATTTCATTGAAAAATTTTTTAATAATTTAGTTTACAAATTTGTTTTTTTCTAATGGATACATTAATTTAAAACTACTATGAAAATATTTAAAATTAGAATAAAAATAATAATTACGGATCGATTCGAATGTTTGACATCCCAATCACCAGCTCTAGATCAGTGAGTGAATTTTGTATAAAAAAATTTTAATATTTTAGTTTACAAATTTGTTTTTTTCCTAATCGATACATTTATTTTAAATTACTATGAAAATATTAAAAATTAGAATAAAAATACAAATTTTTGATCAATGCGAATGTTTGATATCCCAATCACAAAAACTGGATCAGTAAGTGAATTGTGTATCAAAAGATTTTAATAGTTTAGTTTACAAATTTGTTTTTTTCTAATGGAAACATTTTTTTTAAGCTACTATGAAAATAATTAAAATTAGAATAAAAATAAAAATTACTGATCTATTCAAATTTTTGATATCGTATCAACAGCTCTAGATCAGTGAGTGAGTTCTGTATCAAAAGATTTTAATAGTTTAGTTTACAAATTTGTTTTTACTTAATCGATACATTTCTTTTATAATCCTATGAAATTATTAAAAAGTTGAATAAAATTCAAAATTATTGATCGATTCGAATGTTTGATATCCTAATTACCAGCTCTAGATCAGTGAGCGAATCGGGTATCAAAAGATTTTGATAGTTTAGTTTACAAATTTGTTTTTTTCTAATGAATACGTTTATTTTAACTTACTTTGAAAATATTAAAAATTAGAATAGAAATAAAAATTATTGATCGATTCAAATGTTTGATACCACAATCACCAACTCTAGATCAGTGAGTGAATTGTGTATCATATGATATTAATAGTTTAGTTTACAAATTTGTTTTTCTAATATATTAATTTATTTTAAACTATTATGAAAATATTAAAAATTTAAATAAAAATAAAAATTATTGATCGATTTGAATATTTGATATCCCAATCACCACCACTTCAGTGAGTGAATTGTGTTTAAAAAGATATTATTAGTTTAGTTTACAAATTTGTTTTTTTCTTAATGGATACATTTATTTTAAACTACTAAGAAATTATTAAAAATTAAACTTAATGATCGTTTCGTATGTTTGATATCGCAATCACCATTTCTAGATCAGTGAGTGAATTGTGTATCAAAATATTTGAAAAGTTTAGTTTACAAATTTGTTTTTTTCTAATGGATACATTTATTTTAAACTACTATGGAAATATATAAAATTAGAATAAAAATAAAAATTATTTATCGTTTCGAATGTTTGATATCCCAATCACTAGCTCTAGATCAACGAGTGAATTGAGTATCAAAAGATTTTAATATTTAATTAACAAATTTGTTTTTTTCTAATGGAAACATTTATTTTAACTTACTATGAAAATATTAAAAATTAGAATAAAAATAAAAATTATTGATCGATTAAAATGTTTGATACCTCAATCACCAACTCTAGATCAGTGAGTGAATTGTGTATCAAATGATATTAATAGTTTAGTTTACAAATATGTTTTTTCTAATAGATTTATTTATTTTAAACTACTATGAAAATATTAAAAATTAGAATTAAAATAAAAATTATTGATCGATTTGAATATTTGATATCCCAATCACCACCACTAAAACAGTGAGTGAATTGTGTTTAAAAAGATTTTATTAGTTTAGTTTACAAATTTGTTTTTTTCTAATGGATACATTTATTTTAAACTACTATGAAAATATTAAACATTAAAATAAAAATAAAAATTAATGATCGTTTCGTATGTTTGATATCGCAATCACCATTTCTATATCAGTGAGTGAATTGTGTATCAAAAGATTTGAATAGTTTAGTTTACAAATTTGTTTTTTTCTAATGGATACATTTATGTTAAACTACTATGAAAATATTTAAAATTAGAATAAAAATAAAAATTATTGATCGATTCGAATGTTTGATATCCCAATCACCAGCTCTTGATAAGTGAGTGAATTGTGTATCAAAAGATTTGAATAGTTTAGTTTACAAATTTGTTTTTACCTAATCGATACATTTATTTAAAACTACTATGAAAATATTACAAAGTTGAATAAAATTCAAAATTATTGATCGATTCGAATGTTTGATATCCCGATCACCAGCTCTAGATCAATGAGTGAATTGAGTATCAAAAGATTTTAATATTTAATTAACAAATTTGATTTTTTCTAATGGAAACATTTATTTTAACTTACTATGAAAATATTAAAAATTAGAATAAAAATAAAAATTAATGATCGATTAAAATGTTTGATACCTCAATCACCAACTCTAGATCAGTGAGTGAATTGTGTATCAAATGATATTAATAGTTTAGTTTACAAATTTGTTTTTTCTAATAGATTTATTTATTTTAAACTAATATGAAAATATTAAAAATTAGAATTAAAATAAAAATTATTGATCGATTTGAATATTTGATATCCCAATCACCACCACTAAAACAGTGTTTAAAAAGATTTTATTAGTTTAGTTTACAAATTTGTTTTTTTCTAATGGATACATTTATTTTAAACTACTATGAAAATATTAAACATTAAAATATAAATAAAAATTAATGATCGTTTCGTATGTTTGATATCGCAATCACCATTTCTATATCAGTGAGTGAATCGTGTATCAAAAGATTTGAATAGTTTAGTTTACAAATTTATTTTTTTCTAATGGATACATTTATTTTAAACTACTATGAAAATAATAAAAATTAAAATAAAAATAAAAATTATTGATCGATTCAAATGTTTGATACCTCAATCACCAGCTCTAGATCAGTGAGTGAATTGTGTACCAAAAGATTTTAAAAGTTTAATTTACAAATTTGTTTTTTTCTAATGGATTCATTTATTTTAAAATTCTATTAATATATTAAAAATTAGAATAAAAATAAAAGTTATTGATCGATTCGAATGTTTGATATCCCAATCACCAGCTTTAAAACGGTTAGTGAATTGTGTACCAAAATATTTTAATAGTTTAGTTTACAAATTTGTTATTTTCTAATGGAAACATTTATTTTAAACTACTATAAAAATATAAAAAGTAGAATAAAAAATAAAAATTTTAGATCGATTCGAATGTTTGATATCCCAATCATCAACTCTAGATCAGTGAGTGAATTGCGTAACAAAAGATTTTAATAGTTTAGTTTACAAATTTGTTTTTTTTTAATCGATACATTTATTTTAAACTTCTATGAAAATATTGAAAATTAGAATAAATATAAAAATTAATGATCGATTTGAATGTTTGATATCCCAATCACCAGCTTTAGATCAGAGAGTTAATTTTTTATCAAAAGATTTTAATAGTTTAGTTAATAAATTTGTTTTTATTCTAATGGATACATTTATTTTAAACTACTATGCAAATATTAAAAATTAGAATAAAAATAAAAATTATTGATCGATTCAAATGTTTGAGACCTCAATCACCAGCTCTAGATCTGTGAGTGAATTGTGTTTTAAAAGATTTTAATAGCTTAGTTTAAAAATTTGTTTTTTCTTATTGATAAATTTATTTTAAACTACTATGAAAATATTAAAAATTAGATTATTATTTGTTTAATTTAAATAAAACGAAATAAGGAATTCAATACTTCTAGTTTTATATACAAAAATTAAAAATTATTTACAGCAAAGAAGTAAAAATTTCTTTAATGTGATAATAAAAAATTTTTATTTACAAAATTTTATTTAACAGTGACAGAATGGTCTTCTCACGCAACAATATAAAAATTAGAATAAAAATAAAAATTATGGATCGATTTGAATATTTGATATCCCAATCACCACCTCTAAAACAGTGAATTAATTGTGAGTAGGAGTCGGGACGGTATAGCCTGGGAACTTTTTTTAAAAAATATTCCCACGCTGTCAAGGACAGGTGTACAGGTGTAAAGGTGTGATTGACTGTGATTTTTTTTTTTAGGTCAAGGTCACACGTGATTGACTGTGATTTTTTTTTAGGTCAAGGTCACACGTGATTGACTGTGATTTTTTTTTTTTAGGTCAAGGTCACACGTGATTGACTGTGATTTTTTTTTTTAGGTCAAGGTCACACGTGATTGACTGTGATTTTTTTTTTAGGTCAAGGTCACACGTGATTAACTGTGATTTTTTTTTTTAGGTCAAGGTCAAGGTCAAGGTCACACGTGATTGACTGTGAGGTGGGTCAAGGTCAAGGTCAAGGTCAAGATCACATGTGATTGACTGTGATTTTTTTTTCGGCGCCATTTTTTTTTTGCGGCAGGTCAAGGTCAAGGTCACACGTGAAGGTCAAGGTCAAGGTCACACGTGATTGACTGTGATTTTTTTTTTGCGGCGCCATTTTTTTTTTCGGCGCCATTTTTTTGTTTTTGTTTTTGTTTTTGTTTTTGTTTTTGTTTTTGTTTTTGTTTTTGTTTTTGTTTTTGTTTTTGTTTTTGTTTTTGTTTTTGTTTTTGTTTTTGTTTTTGTTTTTGTTTTTGTTTTTGTTTTTGTTTTTGTTTTTGTTTTTGTTTTTGTTTTTGTTTTTGTTTTTGTTTTTGTTTTTGTTTTTGTTTTTGTTTTTGTTTTTGTTTTTGTTTTTGTTTTTGTTTTTGTTTTTGTTTTTGTTTTTGTTTTTGTTTTTGTTTTTGTTTTTGTTTT